>VYXD01002484.1:956831-1017983 GCA_013397195.1 Hylia prasina
AATCCTAATTTGCTCCTAAGACCTCAAATGAAGTTAGAAATCAACTGTAATTAACAGTGGGAAAGCAGTTTTTATCTGAAAATCAGTGGATGTGGATATTCCCAAAGCCACCTTCAGCTTCCAGTTCCCTCTTCCAAAGAGAACCATGTGACAAGCAAAACCCCATTAAACACGTATTTTGAATATGGAAACAAATGGAGAGCAAGAGTTACTAACGTTGTACTGCCTACATTAAATTTCCCCTTAACACAGACCCAGGTGAAGGGGCATCCACTGCTGTCAGATGGGGGTTTGTGAAGATACAAGCAAAGACTGCGAAGTCAACCTTAGTGCTAAACACTGCTGTCAGTCTCTGCTCCAAATGAAATCAGTGGCAACTGCAGCTGCTCAGAACAGATGTAAATTAGAGCACCACAATAGCATCTTCCCCAGTACATCCAATTATTGCTGAAGGAAAGTCATGGGAGACAAGAATGTCTGGCAGAGAGAGGACTTTACTGTGAGTAGAAAGAACCCTGGGGCAGATTTCACAGTTTGCATGCAAAAGGGCAGCCCAAGTTGATAGACATAGGCAGGAAAGAGCTGAAATTTTCACTAAGCCATACCATCACATAGAGATAACCTTATCAATAAAGCGACTTGAGTAGCAGCAGTGCCTCGTTGGGTTCGTAATTGTTTGGTTCAATGATACTGAGGAAGAGTTTTGCACTGCATAACTGCAGTCCAAACATACTCAGCTCACCCTCTTTACCATTGGCACTACATATGCAGGGCTCTCTCCCCATCCAACTAAACAAGGCAAGTCAAACCATATTTTACTACATGACAGGATTCAAGGTATGTCTACATTAGGGGTGCTGCCAGTACAGAATGAAAACCCTCTCACACCATTACACCACAACAATATACTGGCAAAAATAGTCAAGGCTATACATAGTAGGGAATAGCTGCCACTTGAGGGGAGCTAGCACAGCTACTTAGGTCTGTCAGCAAGAGCTGGAGCTTCACTTTTGCATGTTTGGTATCCCTCAAGTATGATGAATGCAGTGCATGTGATCCACTCATTTATAAAACAAACACATCAAGCAAGGAAGAGGGAAAAGAACATCAAAAATACTTGCTTACCACAAGTCCTAGCACAAGGGTACGCACTCTCTCCCCAATCTCTGGTGAAATGTCATTGCCAAACTGCTGTAAGGTTGTAAGAAATCTCTTCAGTTTGCTGAGCTGCCTAGCTCCACAAGCTGGCGGTAACTGCTGGTTAGCCAGAGAAGAGGAAGAGGAAGAGGATGGCCCATTGCTAAAGCCATTAGGAGGAGATGGAGCTCCATTTAACGCTGTTGGTGAATGGCTAGTGCCATTGGTTACTGAAAGAAAGAGAGACAGAGGATAAAATAAAGATTGGGGTTGGGGAAGAGATAGAGAGAAAAAGGAGACAGAGGGGAAAATCCATCAGCTTACGTTTTGTGCACTTGACCTCAGAATTAATTAAGTTGCACAAAGATAATTAGCCTTTAGATAGCAACAGTCTGCAGTTTATATCTATTTCCCAGTAGCTGGTGCTGAACATTGTAAGGATTGGAAATAACAGCAGCTGCCTCTCACACAGCCCCTTCAAAATGCTCCTGGACCTGAAAAGCATCATTTGAATACCAGCCTTTTGTCAGAGGATTTTAAAAAGAGAGAGAGGGAAATGGAGAGAGAAAAGGCATAAGTGCATGTATGATTGAAGACCAAAAAAAAATTGCTCTTTGGGGTAGAAAAAAACATGCAGACATATTTCATGAAGCCCCAGTTTATCTCTGAATATTTTTACTTGTGTTTTGTACACACAACTGACAGCTGTGTTTATAAAACAGGACTTTCACGTTTTAACCTTACACCACCCAATGAGAAGGTTATTTTTTCCAATACAGATTTCCTAGCTGCTGACATATGGAACACACAAAGTTGTCTGTGCAGGTACAAATGCTGCCACTGCTCCCCCTGTCTGAAGCCTTGCAGCAAGGGCAAGAAGCTAGACTTCAGAAGACTTCTCAGAGACCATGAGAAAATCTCTGTTTTCATGTGCCAGCAACCTATCTCTAAAAGGGATAAGAAAGCATTTCCCTCCTGTTGCAAGGTTGCTGTGAGAATAATTATCTGATGTACTAAGCATTCAAAATTTAAGGCAACGAGATGCATGCAGACATACTGAAGACAACAGAGAGTTTTTGGCAGTGATTTCAGTTTGATTCTTATCCACACTCTAGAAGAGAGCAGAGAATCAAACTGAGGACATCCTCTTCCACTCAGGTTAGTTGGAACAGCAACACCCAAAACACACACCATTGAGGTTGAGTCTGATTTGCTAAAATGACAGAAAACAGTGAGAAAAAGGATGGCTCCCTAGAAATACAAGTGCACCAGTGACTGGCAGGTGTAGTCATGCAGCATGTGACTGTACCCAGGAGCAGCTGGCAGCTGTACTCACTGGGCCACTGCCCTGGAGAAATTGTCTGTTTTGGTTTGTGTGGGGTTTGTTTGTTTGTNAAAATCAGAAACTTATCTAAATCCAAAATGCATAGGAGTATTAGTTTGTTTCCTTTTTAAAAGCACAACCAGGGCAAGCTAGCAAATTTAAACACTTTCAATGTTTCTCAATGACCAGCCTCTCTGAAGCCAAACATCCCATTCTCATCCCCTTTTCTTCATCAATTGTCCCTATCTTTAACCAGGAAGTCCTTTTTCAGGGTGGGCGCCTACTACCAGATGCAAATCACTACCCTATTACCATATTTAAATCACTGCCACAAACCTTTGAAGGAGTTTTTGTTGCCCTAGTCACTGCCTTCCAGAGGCACTGCAGAAAAAGCTATGTGAATTGTTACCTAGCCTCTGATTGTGTTTTATCCGAGTTTTTGATTGCCTATTCTGGCTGTGTGGGCTAGTGGGAACAAGGATTGGAAAAGGCAGAAACAGAAAGAAGCTGCCCTCAGCAAGTTCAGCTCCCCATGTGGCTCCAGGCCACGCTCTGAGGGCTGCAGTGGGGTGAGGTATCTGAGTAAACAAATACTTGGTGAATACTTGGTGATTGCAAGGAACTCACTTAGCCAAAAGTCATCCTACAGGTACTTAGTAAATGAGGACTGGGGAGAATAGTGACGTGTCCTGCTGATGTACCCTGACACCCCCCAACAACTCTGTCACCCGTAAAGGGCTGCTCCAGGCAGAGGGTGCTGGGGCTATGATCAAGAAAACAGAGAAGTGTGGAGTTCATTACCTAAGATAGATACAGGGAGAAGAAAGGCTGGTAAAGATTTCTCCCACAACAAAAGAAACATAGAAATAGTCCCATGATTTCAGTGCTTTCCTTATAATATCTGAATTTGCCAACTGGCAAAGTTGTGCATAATTTCTAAAACAAAACCATGTTGCTAATTCAAAAGAATTTAGCATTTAAAATTTCAAACTACAACATGTCAAGAATTTTTAATCATCTAAACCAAAGAAAACAAAGATATTCTAGACCAGAAAACAAGTCAGATCTTTCTGGCCTGCAGGCATTTCTGCTGTAGTAATAATAAATGTAACAGACACTCTGACAAAAGTGACTGTTTATTGTACAAGCTGGAACAGCTAAGGCCAAATTCCAAAATCTGACAGGCTAAAAACCCAATTAAAATCAGGTTTTTTTAGACTTGTAGTCTTCAAATAAGAAGCCTCAAAAATCAAGCTGTGGTTCACACACCTTCCAAAGTGCTGAACTCAATCAAATAAACAGACACCCAGAAGCCTTGTGAGGACTGTAAGTGTGATTTAAAACCTTGTCATATTCCTTCTATGATTGCCAAAGATCATCCTGAACTGTTGGCAGGGCAGGGTATCACACTGGAAAGCTTAATCTCAAGAACCTGATACTGCAAAAACCTAGAAACAGCTTCAGACTGAAGCACCTCCAGTGTGAACCTCCATCCAGGATGATTCAGGTGCTGGAGTTAAGCAAAACAGACAAATCTTTGCAGGATCAGGGTCACTGGGTTAAATGTGAGTTTATGTGAATAGCTGGCACAAACCCTCCTCACTGTTTAAGTTCAACATAAATTGTCAGGACAGGGTTCCCTGGGATAAGTAGCACAAAGGCCTCCAGCTGGCCTTGTGCATAGAGGTGAATTTTAAATAAGGCATTTAACAGAGAGAAAGGGACTAAAACAGACATAGGCAAGACAAATAGAAGATGCAGCCTTCATTCTGTTTAGGCATATGTATTCTACTGTTCTAAAAATGTTTTATTTAAAACGTGAAATGTAAACACATTCTCATGTTTATACTATTACAAGGCAGTATAAAAGAGACCAAAAATTTGCAGCTAAATCTTAGTATGAGAAATGTGGATCATTTCATGGCTGTGAAAAGAATAGTCCAGACAACATGCCAGATTCAAATCTCAGTTATGAGATGATATGAATGCAGCATACATCAAGACTAGAAGAGCTTGTTATATGTTTACATCAATAAGCTGATACAGAGATGCAGCCCTAAGAGATTTAGAGACTAGAAACCTCTAAATAAAAATTATGAAAGTACTTTAGTTTTGGTTATATATAAATATTAACTAGACATTATATAGCATTGAAATCAGAAATCTTCACTGAAACATAAGCAGGAGGAAGATTAGGAAGTATTTTTTCATTATGAATTATCTCCACTTTAAAAACAAAAAGCAATCAAACAAACTCCCTGAAGTTTCTATACGAAAGGGAATGGGATTGTTCGAACAACATAATGGCATGCAAGAGAATAAGGTTTTCTGTCCTTCTCACAAGAGGGCTAACTTGAGCATTAAGTACATGGGAAGCCAGTATTCACTGTTCTTTGACACTGTGACCAAGTGGTCAGTGAAATAACAACACAACTATGAGCTGAATGTCTTAATACCTTAAAGATGCATTAATCTGTTGTGAACTTTGTTTTGCTTAATTACTTTATCCCAATGTAATCAAATGTTGCTTCTGCCACTTCATGCACATTTCCCTTCACCTATTTTGGTTTCTGACATACAGAATAGAAAGAAGATGGAAGAAAAGGAAGAAAATAAGACTAATTACACGTTGTGGGCGTAAATGAACTGGTTCTTGGAGCTCCTTGGGTAGTGGGAGGAGGTGGCATGGTTGGAGGCGTCAGCCTGGATTGTGTCTTCACATCCACAGGTGAGTCTGGCATTGTGGAATGCTTCTCAGTGCGATCTGCAACACACACCACAGGAACACACCGGTTTATTTCCCCAAGCACACCCCCTCTGACAAAAACTTAAAAGCTAATGCAAGAAGTGAGCCATTTCAGCATCTGCCGTGAAAGATTACACCTGGTTATCTACTCCAGTGTGCTCTTCCCAAATTGCATCATCTAAACCTTACTTAAGAAGGTGCAACACAGATGGTAAGACCTCATTTGTAGCAGTGCTGTATTATCTTTTGTTTTTATTTCTAGCATGTGCAGATGCTACCTCCCAATCACTGCTGGAGCTGCAATAATGCCACCTCCCTTCAAGGTTCTCATGTTAGCCAGGAGGAAAAAATAGATGAAGGGACAGGAAGATAATAAACCCCCTTATGACTTTTCTTCCAGAACTAAAACCTGAAGCTCTTTAGTACAGGTGAGATATTGGGTGGAATATTGGTTGAAGGCGGCTCTCTTCAACTTTCTCCTTCCTATCACCTGATGCCCTCTCCATTGCTTTTCTTTGTAATCTTATGTTAAACTTATACTAAACACACATACCCCCTGGATCACTTTACCGCAGTGCCCCTGGTTATTCTCATATTCACCAGAAATATAAACACAACATGCCAAAATGGTGCATCAATCATCTCACATACACACAATTATTTTCAAATGAGCATGTAAGTTTGCACCTTCACATGTTAAGAACAACTTTTAACGTACAAAACCTGCAAGATAAGCAGGAACATACATCCCCAAGAAAACAAAACAAACATAAGGCAAAACCAGGAAGAAAACTTAACACTTCTCTTGCAACTGAAAATCTAAATATACAACACACATGATATAAAAGCTACAGAAGTGCACTCTTTTTCCCAACATCTTTTTGAATGACACTACCTTAAGTTGTTTTTTTTTAAAAAAAAAAATCCAACATTTCATTTATTAAGTATGGGAAAAACGCAGCAAAATTTACCAGCTGAAGGCAAAATTAAGGCTTTCTCTCTCATGCCAGGAGTTTAGCAAGCCATCTTGAAAAAAGATGAGTACAATGATGTTTAGCTTTTGATGGGAATAGGTCAAATTCTTCAGTCCCTTCTTTGGGGAGTCAGGGTTATTTATTTATACACAGCCCAACAGAACTCTTCCTGAGCTCCACAAAACTATTCTGTAAAGCAAGTAAGTATCTCTGCTAATGGGCAAGCACATAAGTCTGTGGTTTTTATTCAAGACATGTCACATTCTATAAATCCGGTCACTTCACTTTGTGACACAATTCCTTGTTCTTACTAACAACATAGAAACTTCAGTGAAATAATCATATCTGAGATTTGCTCTGAGAGACAATAAGAGAAATTCAATGCAATGCACACATTTAACAAAGAACGGGTATGTTTAAAAGAGCCAAAACCCACTTAATGATCAGAAAACTTAAATGCCAGAAAGTTATTTTAAAGAAGGAAGGGGAGGGGAAAGGAAAAAAAACCAACCCCCACACTCCACAAAAAAATTAACAACACAACAGATACCAATCCTTATCTGTCTGAAACTGAAGAAACTGAGGAAGTAAGTAGTAAGTCCCAGAGGTGCAGCATATCAGGTACTGCAATTATAGAAGCCATCTTCTACCTTTGTTGAAATGCCTACAGGCAATGTTTCAGCTCTCAGGGAAAGGGAGTAATTTCATATAGAATTTAGAGACAAGTTTGGGGAAGATGAGCAGTGAAACATTCCCAGAATAGGATGAGGGGAATAGAGATACAATTTTATAGGACCTGTAGTGTTGATCTCAGGTTAGTAAACCTCAGCTGTGAAGGGAAGGGTATCCACCATGACACTAATATTAAGGTTGTTGCACGAGTAAGTGCAAATCAAGCAACATTAAATTATTAAATGCTGGAAAACAAAAACAGGTTCCTAAACAAATTCTAGACATATTTCCTTTCTGTATCACTATACTAAAACAGTTAAATCTCCATCTTCAATAAGCCATTAATTTAATATAAAGAACTATGAAAACTCATCTTGAAATGTTAATTGCTTCCTTAATAGCCGAATTCATCTTGCACTCACCTCAACCAACCTCAGCAACAAGGGAATAAATAGCTTTCAGCTCATGTTGCAACAGAGGGAAAGAGGCACAGCAGTGAGCCCAAGCCCTCCTAAATAAAGGCAAATATTTCTCCCATGCCAAGAAAGGAGAGAGATAGGGAGGCTTGCCAGAGCTGGTGGGGAGATAACAGTGGGAACTGCTGGTCCATCTGGTTTTCATTCTGCTAACACTCACATTGAACTGTTAAGGAAGGCAGTCCAGGTACACAGATTTGAAGCATGTGGGAGCGCAGACACAGGCACAGAGGAGATGGAGGTGGGTGGAAGAAGGAGTGAGAGAAATCGAGCTCCTCTAACAGACTGCTGCTTGCTGCAAGCAGGTTCAGCCTGTATCCTCCAATTCAGCTGGTGATAACTAAAAGCGATCCTGAGCTGTAACCAACCGCACGACTCCTGCTCCCTCCCTTTCCTTCTCTGCATTGCAAAGTTCAGGTTTGATCAGAAATGCACTCAGATCAGAGGGGGGAGATTTTCCCAAAAAGTTGGCAATGTTTTGCTACTTAAATTGAACATGGTAGTGGGAAATAGTGTGTTGTTTTTGCCCTCGAATTTCAGGTTGCCACTCTATCATGATCCAAATGGTTTTTACTACCTCCAACAGTTTGCCACCCAGCCTCTGCAGATTACTGAACTTATCCACAGACCCCTGTACTTCTCATCTGAATCTAGTAGTCTTAGGTTTGATTTTCCCAATTACCTTTCTTTGGACTCTTAGGGGTAAACACAAACACGCTTTACATACCACTTACCTTTTCATTACCTCTCTCCCTTGCAAAGCCCTAAACACTACACTCCTACTGTATGATCGCACACAGGCAGATTTCTCTGACTGCCTCTAAGTTCCCTAGTCCCACCTTCTTTAAGGAGCTATTAAGGCTCCTTTCAAGCACACCCCAAAACATTTCTTACCAGAGTACAAGATTATTTTGTCAGAACAGAGATTATCAGTGGGGGCAGGGAAAACAGGCTTTTGAAGAAGTACAATGCAAAATGCAAAGCTCTTCCACATGCTTGGAAGACACCATCACACCACCCAGAGCTGCCTTTACAACACTCTATTCCACACTCTTTAATAACAGATACCCTGTGGGAGCCATTCTGCTCTTACTGCTACTGTTTACCTTTTCCTTACCTTTTCATACAGCTCCCTGAACTCTGAGGGAGTGATGGGACTGAGAGCACGCACCTGTTTACAGCACCCACCACTGTCCCACCACCCACAGCCCCAGAGAATTTCAGCAGCTCTAAGACACATCACTCAGGGCAAGAACAGTTGATGGAGAGGCACAAATCAGAGCCACCACTGGTAAAAGAGCTAACAGTTCTTGTGATTTGAACTCCTAAAGCTTTTGGTGTCTGACACTTAGCCTATAACGCCAGCTTCTACAGATCATTATTTATTTTTTAATTAATGAAAACAATAAACCTACCAACCAACACTTTTTACATTAATGGTTGAAAAATAGCCTGATGATATGAAAGCAAAAGTCAAATTGGTATTTAAATCACATTCATAAGCCAACTTCCTTCAAGAAATAATATTTCATAAGGCTTTTAATGCATGGACATTCTTCATACAAACTCTTGGTGGATATTCTGCTGTTCATACATTCAGAGGTAATGAGGGTTTGGTAGGGGAAGAATCCCTCAAGAGGAAAAACTCTTATTTTAACATATTAAAACCTGCCTGGGTAAGATTTCACATACATTTGCTCCAGTTTTACAACACAAAGACATATACATTGAATTTCTCCTGAAATTTGGAAGTACTTTCACCATGTCTTAAAATTGCCCAGTTTCTTGAATTCAAAAACATGTTTATGCTCTTGAGTCAAACCAAAGTCAGCACTTGCAAAGCTAGTTCCAGCTATCTTTTTCTTCAGACAGACCCTGACATTTCAAACAATAATCCTGATTTAGGAGGGACACACCAGAAAGTTTCATACAGGCAGCATCCCACAGCATCCTGCATTTAAAAGCATAGCCTGTATATACAGAGGGAGTAACTTCTTTCAGGTGCAACAATTTCTTCCTGGATCCCCTTAAACAATGACAGACCTGTGCTCCTTAGCCCAGTTCAGATCAAATGGGACTGAAACCAGAGGTCCTCCAAACTGGAAGGAAAAGGAGACATCTGCAACTAATTCTGTAGTGTTCGCTGCAATCAGTTCAGGATGGAGAAAGATGGTGAAATAATGGTCTAGTCCTAATCCATACACACAAGCCTCTGGAGCAGTGAGAGACTTAGAATAAATTCAGAAAACATGTTTCAAGTATGCAGGGATCTACTGCATTTGCTTTGGATTATATTTTTTATTTAAAAACAAAACCAAGCAAAACATTTTGAAATACACATTCTTGAATCTCCTTTACAGCATAGAGTGAAGAACTGTGATTTAACCACAGAAGTATTTTGCTTCATTTAAAATTAAAGAATGTTGTAAAACCAACTTTAAATTATGACATTTCTTCTGTGGGTTTCTTGGTTCATGGAACTATACTGTTCTTGTCATTCATTCAGTTTTTATGGTAGAGGTTATTTCTGTCACTATATTTAGCTGTGAGGTGAACACTGATGTTTACTGTAAGCACAGTCAGCTTCTGAACCGAGCAAGGAAGAGACAAAGCATGCAGGAACCAGTGCAAAGAGAGATGTGCCTGCATTCAAACTGATTTACTTTACTTCCTGTACCCTACAAGATTTAGTCCATTTTTAAAACAAGGCGGTCTTTCATAAATGGCAACATTTCAGCTCACATGGCACACTTCCAAGTCTAACGCATCAAGGAAAGCTGATGTATGGAACAAAATATGGAATATATAAATACTTTACTGATACCATTTCAATAGCCAATTCAATGTCAAGCATTTCTAGGAGTGGTGTGTTTTCAATTTCCTTTTTTAAATGAAAAAAAATTGTGGTATAATACGCTGTGGCATTTATTTTACTTTTAGTTAGTGCAAACAGTTCCAGATGTACACTCAGGCATGAAAGATTCTTAAAAGATGCTTTATATTGATTGTACAGTACTTTCTACTTTGGTGCCAACATTTAAAATATAAAAATAAAACTTGCTAAATTAAAGGAGTCCATTGTCTTGTTTCCTTTAAACTCACAAAAAGAACAAGCCCCACATATGACACAAGGGATTAGAACCTGCCTCCACCACCCAAGTTACAGGAATCATGACCTAAATCTAAAGGATTTAATACTGATGGTTTCTTAGACACGTTGAACTAATTTTCATTATGTTGAGAGGGGTGGCAGGGAATTTGCAAGCAGGTAACCACAGACTGTGAGTCACAGTGGTGATGAACCTGAAGTCAGACAACCACAAGTCCAACCTAGGAGGACGAAATTCCATAGTTCTTCCATCCATAATGCTATCATGTTGCAGCCAGTAAGAACTTCTCCTTCAGATGTGGCCAAGCCACACAGCACCATTAGCAATAGGCAGCGTTTGTGGAGACCCACAACTCCTGACCCTCAAACCTGCTGCTACACCAAGCAGGACAATATTACAAGGTTGCCTTGGTTGAAAAGAACTCATTTGAGAATGCATGGTATAAGCCTGACATATCTGGTAAATCCCACCCACAACCCTGGAGAAACCTGCAAGTCATACAATGCAGCCATAAAACATGACCTGTGGACACCACCACTGCAGACTCTCCCTGCCAAGCTCAATCTCCCTACCTGGGATTTGTTTGAGACTGTACCAGTCTTCATTCCATTCACCTCTCAGCCCTTTTGACTTCTTGATAAATAAATAAGGGCCTAAACCCAATGGATGTTTCTGTGCTATACACAGTGATCCCAAATAGGCATAATACAGACATAATTTTCTCTCAGCACCAGATGCAGTCACGTTATTGGTCTAGAAAGGAAACATCACTGGGTTTCCAGTTCCCCAGTAGAGAACTTTTACTTCTGGGTGATTTGCAGGAATGCAGCATCAGAGATCAGCCCAGACTCTGTCTTTTGTCACAGAACATTACCTCTGCAAGATTTATCCACCAGGAATCAGAATCTGTGTGAAGTGACTGATGGATATGAACAGCAAAGTTTTCAGATGACATAACATTTCAATGCTTCTTTAGCATGCTGGGTATGAAACTCACATACTGAAGATGACCCTTTTGCAAGAGCAATATCGGAATTTTGCTGCAGTCTTATCTTCATTCTCCTCTGCTCAGATAGTTGAACAATTCAAATCACCAGCTATTCTTCAGAACAAATGAAAGCACACTCAATTTACCCATTTATGCTCATTTAATATGCAATAGCTTGAAGAAATTCTGTATCCTGGGAGTTCACTGAAGTTATCTGAGGCCAAGTTATAAGAGTTTTCTTCAGCTGTGCTAAAATAAGCCTTGAGCATAATACAATCTCCTCTGTCTCCCAAAAGCTGAAAGGGATTTTTGTGCTACTGTCTCCCAGGTTTGCTAGAGCTTGTGGATGACATAAAGCAAGTAAATAGCGAAAATGCTTTATGTCAGGTTCGTTGTCCACAATGGTACCTTGATTGGTCCTAACAATCATGACAGTGAACCACAAATGCAGAAGCATTCTCTTTGATTTCAGTTCTCTATGGTGAGAGGTTCTGACAGGAAAAAAAAACTTGGTCCCATAGTCATGGCATAGCAGCTGAAGGTCAGATAATTACACACATTATAAAATAAGCAATGCATGAGTTCAATCTCAGAATTAAGACAAAAATGTCATGGCTTGCTTTGCTTGGACATATTATTTTTTCCTGAAAGAAATAAACTTGTCTTACAATATAATTTCCTTTTAAAAGAAGGGGAGAAAATAGAAAAATAAACTATCCCACTCATTTAACAATCTAACATATTTTGACAGTTTCAAAACTATCCTAAATTCACTTTCAGTTATTTAATAAAAACTGGCTCATGTCAGAATTGCACCTTTTTTTAAATGCCTCTTTTCTCCTTCAGCCCTTTCTGGCTTTGCAAATTTTACCATGCATAATTGCTTGCATGCAGGAATGCAGAGAAGAAGAACACATTCTAAATCTAGATCTGCTACCACCGTAACGGTTTATGAAATACTTAGCGAGAACAGACAAGCAAAATAAGGGCCAAACTGTGGCAGCTGCCCTGAGTTTCCATAAGCCCCCAGAAAACAAAGTCTACAAGTTCCTTTGTCATGGATGAATACACAACAGTTGGCCTGTAATGAAGCTGAAGACAATGTGGATTTCTTCTAAATATCCCACCAAACATCATGAAAATTCCTCTATATATGAACTAATGCAGTTAATAAGTAACAGTCCCAGAATCAGTATTGAAATACTATTTTCCCGTTTACATTGTTTCCTAGATCTTTTCTTTTTGTTGACAAGCTATCCAACTAAGAACTGTGTGTTTTGAGTGGTTCTCTTATGTTTCACATCACAGGAAACTTTGCTGCAATTCCAAAGCCAGCTCACTGAACACTGAGGCTCAAGTGAAGTGACAAAGTGGCATTCTCTGCCTCTGGCATGAAGAACTGAAGAACAGCCAGAGCAACAACCACTGTCCAAACTCACGCCCCAGCCTTCCTGACAAGCTACAGAGGTGATCACCTCTCTACATTAGCAATCAATCCCTTTACTTGTCTAGAGGAAATCTTCAGCACACTTTCAGATGTATTTTCCCAAAGGCTCCCTGACCACTAACTCATTTCCTGCCTGCACCATCATCCCTGGAAGGCCTTACCTTGTCAGAATTACACACTATTTGACAAACTACAAATGAAGGCAGACTGATATCTAAGAAACACAAATGCCATCAGAATCTAACTGGTATTGTTTGCATGTTCTTATATACCCAACCACACACAGCACAGATCCTTCCCACCAGAAATAAGATTTTTCTCTCACAACATCAATTGAAATTTCACAACTTGGTCTCCAGAAGTATATGTATGTTTTTAATTCAAAGTTTGTCCAGTCCTAAATTAACAGGAAATAACAGAATCATAGAAAGACTTGAGTTTGGAAGGGGACCTTCAAGACCATCCTCTTCCAATCCCCCTTGCATCGACAGGGACACCTTTCACTATACCAGGTTGCTCAGGGTGTCATTCAACCTGGCCTTGAACATTTCTAGGGATGAGGCACCCACAGATTCTCTGGGCAACCTGTTCCAGTGCCTCATCATCCTCATAATAAAGAACTTTTTCCTAACAACCAGTCTAAACATACTCTCAGTTTGAAACCACAGTTTGTTACACAATGCTAAAAGTCTGAAGCAAAACAATTATAAACTTCTTTATTTTTAATGCACTTAATGCGAAGTGTAAAGGATAGCTGTACTCATTTTAGAAAACTCCTAAGAGAGTACTGATACCGTATTTCATTAGATTTAGCTGGAACTGAAGTCTCTAATATAGACTACACAAAGTAATCTAAAGCAACTTATTTAAATTCAGGCAAATTAAGACAATAAATTCCTCTGCCAAAAAGCAAGAAAAAAGTTAGTAGAGCTGTACTTTTAAGAGGCATTGCTTATATTTATATGATATGCCGGAAGTCCTTTAGGCTCAAAGAGAATCAAATGCGGGTGTAGGAGGTGGTATCTTTGGTATCTTCCATGCTTATACATCTGAAAAGATGACACAGGGAGTACCAAGAAGGTAATGGATATAGTTTTGGCTTTGCTTGACTTTAAAATGTGGAATTTGTCATGGACAAGTCAAGATCCCATACGGTTTGGAGTGGTCGTGGCCAGCCTGGGACAGGCAGCTCTCCATCTTGTGGATCAAGGTCCCAAATCCCAGCTCTACCAGACTGCGCCATTTTACCGATCCAAAAACCCAGTTCCTCCAAGTGATATTTCTAACAGTGACAAGTCTGTTCCATTAGACCAGATGTGCAAGTCTGGGGAGCAAGACCTTACCCATAATACTGAAAGCAGAGGCAGCCAAACTTCCTCTCTACCAAGTACCAGAACAATCTGAGGAAGTCTTATTCCTGCCATATAACACAGACAGCTAAATTAGCAGACTAAATGTCCCATATAATCACTAAAGAGTTAGAGACCCTAATTTTTTAATGTCTGTGGCTGCTAAATCAGGCATAAACATTCCCATATAGATCTAGGTTCTTTGCCTCATGAGAACCAGAAGCATTCAGACTGCTCTCACAGTGTGGCTGCTGTACACAACAATTGGTGGTCCTCACTGATCAGGCATAGTAACATCTTGGCTTCTATTTCAACCACTCAAGATACATATTAATCCACCAATGAAAACATATAATGACATATTTCCCCCAGAAACCCTTGTTCAGGTGCTGGCACTGTTAGTTACTTACTGCCACTACCAGCAAGACAAAAGTGAAACTATAGGCTTTTCCCCATCTCAGTATTACACACTGACAATCCTCAAAACTGCCATTTATTATACTTATCCTTACTTCAGCATTTGTAGAAATACACACTTTGGAAGACTATCATTTTACATCATCAGATGATGCCATTAAAGATATCTTTTATTTACATGACTCACTGTCTAGACAGAGTGTGAGAAAATACTCATTATTATTATGAGTCAGCTCCTCCTCAGTGCCACATGTCACACCAAATGTCTTTTATTTGGGCACTGGATCACACCTGAATAAAGCAGTGGAGAGGTGAGAAGGGGGAAAGACAGCCTCAAAAACTTCATAAGAAATGAAGACCCAAATATCTTCTCAGATGAGGCAATACTACCTATTGACAAATAAGTTCCAAAGCAAATACCACCATTAGCAAATCCAAAACTATGTTTTGAATCATCTGCCGTAACACATCACATGCACTCTTAAAAATGAATGTAAAATAGTATAAGCATATAAAGGAAGAAGGAAAGGAAGGAATTTGTGTATGTCATTGAAGACTAACAAGTATAAAACCAGATTAAACCTCTCTCTGAAGCCAGCAAACTCACACAAATTCATATTGGCACAGAAATCTCTGGTGATCTCACCCAGAAAGAGAGATGCTGGGTTAGCCTTGCAGGCAGACTCCAGCTCCAGAAACACTCAGGAATATGTGTTTAACTATAGACACTGAAAACAGCTGTAGGTAAACTAATGAGACCACTCACAGGGTATACAATTACACGCAACGTTTCTAGACCTTAAAGCATCACAGCAGTCTTAGTCTTGCACAATAAAGCTTCAAACTTCCATTTTTTGAAGCATCTTCCCTATGTTTTGAATTTTAAATAGCAGACCCCAGCTGAAGCCTGAATTGAAAGAAAAATCAGCCATTATTATAGAATCCACTGAAAATATACGCAAATCTTTAAAACAATTTCAGGTATCATAGCATTGCCATGATTGATGACAGTAGTACAATATATACTTCATTTCAAGCCCAGCAGATTCAAATTAAATGTTTAGGGGTGGGGTGTTTTTTTTCCCCCTCAACAAATACATTTTAAAGGTTTTTATATTTATAGAACAACATTTTCATCAAGCCACCTAAACCTATTATTCCAAAACAGGAATATTGATCTTTGTGCATCAGTACAGCTTCTACAGCTTTCTTCTCTACGTGCAGATATGCGTGTGCCCATTTGTGCATGTGCACACATTTCTACATATATGTGACCAAGCTTTACTTACTTGGTTCTGTGTATAAAAATACTTACTGTGATTTCTTTTTTAATTTTTTTTTTTTTTAACCTTCAAATTTAGAAAACTGTAAGAGGGAAAGAGCCTTCATTACACTGAAGGGAGTGTTAAATGGAGGGGAAACTTCAGGGCGAGAAGTCAGACATGAAAAAGAAACCACTCAATGATATGAATGCAAGCGAAATATTGACAAAGTAAGGAAGTCTGATGCATTTGAACTCTGAATGTTCAGTGTGGATGCATTTAACCCTTTCCGACATGGTTACATTCTCTTGTATATATATAAAAAAACCTTACAATATGTAACTTTAACTCCCTCTGTGCTATGGAAACACCCTACATTTGGCTTTGGGCCTACTTGGTCAGATACATTTTGCGTCCCTGAGAGGTGGGTTAACCAGAAGAGAGGCCATTTTTTACGAGAAAAAGCAGACTATTCCCCGGCAGGACGGAAAGGCTGCGGCGGGGCAGCAGGAGCACCGGGAAGAGCGCGGGCGAGTGAGACCACTAGAGGGAGCCGGCATTGTGCCGCGGCACTGGGAAAAGCCCCTGCCCGCGCCGAATACTCAAAATAAATGGCAATGCTCAGAAAAGCCAAAGGGACACGCTTTAAGAACAGTTCTTCCCAATATCTTCAGCCGTGGGATATAAAGGAGAGCCTATGATACTCTGTGTGTGTGTGTATACACATCGGTATGTACTATTCTGTGCCCACAGTACCGACAGCATATTAAGTAGTTGTCCCTAAAATTCAGCTGTATTAATTTCTTTCTTAAAAGAGGAAATAGACAACCCTGGCTGCAACAAAAGATCTTTTTCAGTCCCTCCTATTGTTGCCTCTCACCCCGACCAAACAAGTTTAGATGTTCCCCCTTTGCCCCCAACTACACTTCCCCCTCCACCTTCCCTTGCTTGGGTGATAGCTTTCCATGTGAAATATTCCAAAAGTGGAATTGCAGAAGCAACACAATAGCCAGTGTCATGCCTCCAACTCACACTATATCTAGTCATAAAAGCTGGATTGTGCACACAACTACAGCCATGTGACGATGGCATGATCTTGAACATACCCAAACACAATTTAACACCATTTCTTTTTTGCACCAAAACACAGAGAACCAAACTAAACCTGGTATTTCCCTCACACCTATAATCAGTCAGAGAGATCAAATGGCAAGCAGGGAAGAAATAAAGGCTCACACAGATCTTTATAAACATCCTTTTGGCACCACATATGTGCTAAGAAAGCTAAATCCCATGGGGAGATACAACTCAAAAGCATAGAGAGATAGTGACTGCACTGGCATCTCCTGTTAAAACATATTTCTTTATGGTCTTCTTGGAATAGAAGATGTAAAGCACATCAGTACTTCTCTGGTAGGCTCTAATCTGCTTGGATATGAAGAAATGAAGAACTGCTGAACTGAAACAACTATCCATGGCAAACTCTGAAATTACGAAAGGAAAATTAAAAAATGGGGAAATAGGTGTACCTGGATGAAATACTAAACAGTTAACAAGAATAACTGTCCCCAAATGAGTTCCTAGCCATTATCTCTTCCATAATTATTGCAAGTAGCTTTAGTAACTGTGCATACAAATGACCCATTAGAAACTTAACAGGTCATTTCCAAAGGTGATTATGAGCCCTGACTTACAGAGCTACTTGGGTTTTCACACAATTCTGTTCAGTGCCGACAATCTGAACAAAATTAAGATAAAATGTGTTCCCAAAACACCAAGTGGAAACAAACTTTCAGAAACTAAAAGGTGAACATTCAGGTGGTGAACACTGATGAATCAAATGCAGTCATCTTCATAAATGAAATGTTAAAAAATTTGCTTTTGTGCTCTGGTGTCAGGAGAAAGGAAAGGAAGCAGCAATCATACATTAGAGCCTTTTCCATGCCCCATACTACAATAAATAATGATGAGTGTAACAGTGAAAAGTCTAAGGCTAGGCAGGAGAGATAAAAATCATAGCATGCTATCAGAGTGGACATCTGCTACAGAACACAGTATGGAGAGCAGAAACATGTCAGTAGATAGA
Organism: Hylia prasina; assembly: GCA_013397195.1. Taxonomy (NCBI): domain Eukaryota; kingdom Metazoa; phylum Chordata; class Aves; order Passeriformes; family Sylviidae; genus Hylia; species Hylia prasina. Next base: position 974,820 of record VYXD01002484.1, read on the forward strand.
TAAAGATGAACCCAAACGAACTCCTTAAAACAACAACAGCATGCTCTTCACCTCAGTGGTTCTTCTTGGCCCTGTTTCTTAATGGGTAGCTGTGCTATTGCAACAAATGAACAAGCAATAGGTTTGGTTCAGAAAATATTAGGAAACTAGTCAGAGGCACCATTTAAGGAGAGTAATAAAGAACAGGAGTATAGACGTGCAGCTTCCTCAGTTGCTGAGGTTGTTAAAGAAACAGCAGGAGACACAAAAACAGATCCTGGCACTCCCACTGTGAATAGCTTGGGCAGGTTGTAAAGAAATTAACTGAGCAAAACCAGAATAGATTCACTTAAAATGTGCCAGGAAAAAAGGTAAGAGGAAGCATCTCAAGCTATATTAACCATAAGAAACAAAAGACATTATCAGTTGTCATTCATATCAAATAAATAAGAAAACAAAACTATAAAAACCTTTGATCTTAACTGAAACTGAACAAATATATTGACAGCTAACAAATATTGACCTAGCTTATGTTTAAATCTGTCTCAAAAACTAAGAAAGAAACGGGCGAGGAAGGTACCAAACTTGGACAAAAAAACCCCTTTGATTCTAGAATCAAGTATGTGATTTTTTATAGGACGGAGTGAAATAGAAAATGGGACTCTGATACTGCTTGTTCTTCTCTCACTTTCTGTTCTAGCACAAAAAGAGAGAAGAGGTAAAACAAACACATTGAGATACTGTGACACTGTTCAGCCAGGCCTGAGATTGTGGGAGTCTCTCAACAGAACTTTCCTTTTCTCCAGAAATCCCAAACCCTTGCAAGAACAGGTACAAGAAGCTGCACGGCCTCATTGGTTCTGCAGGGAATCAGCAGCCTTCTGTCTATTGCTCCCCTCTGATATTTAAAACAATCTATCTTTGTCTTTTCTTTTTTTTAAACCATCTCAAATGTAGGCTTTAAACACATGTTCTACATCATGTTATGTCATACTGGAATAAACAGCTCCTCCAAAGGCTGAATTTCTATTTGTGATTATTTATCTAAAAGCTGTGTTTTCTTTTAAACTGTATCTATTTTGTTGGACTGCATCTAGTGACAGCTAAATTCCCAAGCCTTCAACCTGCCATCTCAAAGAAGCAGATTCGAAAGAATCCAACTAGAGTTTACTGTCAGTCTGTAATGAGAGTAAAATTATAAATCTCTGTACCAAAAGCCAGCTGCTTCATTCTTAACTCTGATCCCCCCCTTTTCTTTTGCATTCTAGCTAGCACACAGCTGCAATAAATGTGGCTCTTCTCACAAGCCATGCAGATGTTAACAGTTCTGTAGGACATCAAGAAACATTTCAAGAATCTTGTAAGTGCTGACTAAACTTGCTTGAATAACCCACACTATCTCCTCCACATTCCTATTCAGTAACATTAGTCTTCCTGAATATATTAAGGAAAAAAAAATACCATTTAAGCTAAGGCTTTAATGTCTAGGTCTAAATGCACTATCAATAAACAAGGAATGTTCTCAAGCCATCAGACAACAGATATTCAGATAGTAAAGCAAAGAGAGTCAATTGATGAGTAATGTATTTTTTGTTTCTATGTAAAAGTAGTAAAATGCATGTCTGAAAATATATATTTATAAAAGTCATGGCTGTATATATTTGAAAGAATGGACCAGAACTAGAGCAAGATCTATTCTTTTCCAGTAATCAAATGGATTAATACTAAATTACAGCGAAGGAGTTCAAAGTGCTACCTAGTACATTTTTATTAAAGTTGTATTAGCATGACAGTCATATGCATTAAAGATTAAGCTAAAGCCTCAAACCACAGTCAGCAGCAGCAAGAGTCCAGCTGTGCAGGTAGAGGACTAGATACAAAATGCATTAATTAAGTGGGTTCATACTAGAGATGCTGTTCTAATATTCTTCCCTCTTCAAGCAGTGTGCTGGGGTAGAGCTAATTTTCTTCTTAGCAGCTGATGTAGGGCTGTGTTTTGGATTTGTGCTGGAAACAATGTTGGTAACACCGGAATGTTTTAGCTATGGCTGAGTGGGGCTTACACAGAGTCAGGGCCTCTCTGCTTCTCACCCCTCCCAGCAGCGAGTAGGCTGGGGGTGCACAAGGAGCTGGGGGGGAACACAGCTGGGACAGCTGACCCCAACTGACCCAAGAGACATCTCACACCGTGTGATGTCATGCTTAGCAATAAAACTGGGAGGAAGGTTGGCTGGGAGGCTGCTGCTTGGGGACTGGCTGGGTATCAGTCAGTTGGTGGTGAGCAATTGTATCAATTGGCTTTCTTGGGTTTTATTTCTCTCTCTTTTCTATTTTACCTTTTATTACATTTATCACTATTATTATTATTATTACAATTATTATTACTATTTTTTTTCAATTATTAAACTGTTCTTATTTCAACCCATGATTATTCTCACTTTTACTCTTTCAATTCTCTTCCCCTTGTCCTGCTGGTGGGGAGTAAGCAAGCAGCTGTATGGGACTTGGTTGCCAGTTGGGGTTAAATTACAACAAGCAGCCAAGTTTAGTCTCCTTTTTGGGGTAGGACTTTCAAAACATGTGAAGCAGTTTAGAAGCTCAGTCATCAACAAAGCCAATAAGACTCACACTCATGTATTACTGCAGACACTTGAAAATCCCAGATCAAATACCCTACCCTGTGTGTAAACTTCACACTTTGAAAACCCACTGGAAGGAGGGCTGCAGAATGATTCACAGCACTGAGCCATAAAGAGATCACAATCTTTGACAAGTTCAGAAACAAAATGTGCAGTCAAGAGTGTCTATGGTGGAGTTTTGAGATTGTCTCCAGTCAAGTGTCAGTCTCAGCAGAGTTTCAAAGAGGAACGGTAGGGAGAAATGAAATGAACATATCAGTACATTTCCTGCAAGGAATCGATAAAAAGACCTCACTCCTACAAAGGCTTACATACCTGCTCAACTTCAGATACTTATCCTATTATGTAGCACACTTGAAGTGAAAATCAAGTCTTTGAAGACACAGGGCACAAATAATTTACCATGAAATGTGAAATTCAGGGTATTGTTTGTTCTGTGATTTAGTAATACAGGAAATCTAAATATAAAGCAGAATTGCAATGTGCTATTTTCTAAATGCTTCATGACACTGCTTTTAGAGTAATTTCATCAAAATGTCATAAAAAGACATTTAAGCATTTTGAGATAAGCAAAAAGACAATAGACTACAACCTTAAAAAGAAAACAATGTAGTATTAACAGAAGCTCTGTAATTAGCTAGTCCGAAAACCTCAAGCTGTTTTCAGGCTTCCCCAAACAAAACAAATTGGAAAGAGAGAGCAGGAAGAAAAGAACTGGAAAAAAAAAAAAAAAAGGAGAAAAATAAAGAGAGAGGAAAGAAAAGCCACATTAGCCAGAGTCCCTCACTGCTGTTATTTCTCCACAAGCGGAAATGCTCCGTTCAGTCATGGCTTAGGAGGCATAAACATCATTGAAATTCAAAAGCAGCTCTGAGAAAGAGGACGCCTCAATTGGTATGCAAGTGGTGTTTTCTCGCCCTGAATACATTATGAACTTGCAGCATGCTAATATGCCATGCTATCATAAGCACCAGATGGAACAGTAGGCAGTGTATGTCCCATCAAACCTCAGGAAGATGTATTAATGTTCCTGCTCTTTTTTTTTCTTCCCCTCCCCGCCCCCTTCCCTACTACAACCCCTCAGCTGTGTCCCCAGACTGGCACATTTCGTAGCATCAGTCACCTGCTCCCGAAGCACAGTTCTCCAGGGTTGCCTCATCTTCACCAGGTGGTGCCAAGCATCTTTTCAATCTTTTTTATCGCAGAAGGTAAAGGCCACAAGACGTGTCAGGCTGTGCTTACTGAAGGGTACCGAGTACAAAAGATAACATCATGAGATAAATGATAGATGAGAAAGACTTTGGGTTTAAAGCTAGCACAATAGTTTTAAATTATGTATAAACGGCACAGCACAAATTTCCCCCTCAGTATTATTGGTGAATGAAGAACTAGGGAACAGCAGCATAGGGAAAGGTTTTCCAAGTAATCAAATGAAACAGAAGAAACTGGATTAAAGATCTTTGAACTTAATTCCTCTTTTCACCACACTGGAAACCTTTTCATAGAAGATGTACGCAGTTCAACAGCCATTTATAGGGTAGGGGCAGGCTTTAATTTTAAATCAGAGTAAGAAAATGGGACATAGGCAAATTAGCTTACAGGATTTTGATTTTTTAAAATATATATTATTCTAATGACATTCCTTGGCTTTTGTGACTAACAAATTGCTTGAAGCTGTATGTATGATTCAAAAGACATGGAGAATTTTAATACTGCTTCGCATCATTTATTAATTCAGTCTCCAGCAGATTTTATATTACTAAAGAGAAATGTGATCTAGTATTCTGTATGAAAGTATGTGCATAGGCATACAAAAAATGAAAGCACATATTTTCTGGTATCACCTGAACTTTTCCTACCTATTCATAAGAAACTTGCCATTGAAATATATGGTTTGCAAGAAAATTCTTTTCCTTTTTCTGTTACTGTGCTCTTCAGAATGCAAAATAAGATCCTCAAGACTGAAAATTAAGAGCCTGTGAATTCAAAACACAAGTAAGAAAGACCAGAGATGGCTGAAGAAAAGCAAACCAGCTTTAAACATTTGAAGTTTGAGTGATCAAGTATTTTTAAACAGGTTTGTTTTTCAGAGAGAAATCACACCAGTAAACATTTTGCCATTTCCTGATATTCTAGAAACCACCTGCTGATTTACAAACAGCTCTCACTATGCATATAAATTTATTATTTTCCTAACAACATTAGACTTCTCATAAATACAGTCTAATTCTACAAGATGCTGAGTATTTACAACTCACACAAAATTTTCTGGGGATTAACATTGCTCAAAACCTTGTAAGAGCTAGATACAAAAGTTATCTGTTGCATGTATTAGAAGTATTTTTCCAACTATTAAAATGTCTGGTTGACAGGGATTTCTAACCACATATCTAATCCTAAGTAAAACAAAAAAAAATCCCTTTTTCTTTCAAACAAAACATGTTACGACTCTTACTCAGAAATAACAGGCATTATTCTAGCATCTATTAAGTCCAAAAAGACTTTAGTGCAAAAATGTCTTAAGGACTGAGTTAGAAATCAGACCAATTTTTTTCATCTTTCTTTTCTTCCTGAATATTGGGGGACTTGTTTTGTTTCTTAATATATAGCCTTTAAGGGTAATTTGCTAAACTATGATTTGCAATGTGCAAATAAGTCTATTTAAGTCCATTATCATGTGTTATAAAGTAATTTCTGACACCTTAACAGCACTCAATTTAATTACAACACACTGAAACAGTAGAGCTGATTCCCAGAGGAATCAGTTTGGATCAGAAGGTGACAATATATGCTAGCTGCTGATCAGCTTTCAGCATCAGATCCACCATCAACTGTTTTCAAGAAAAATATCAGAACATCTGCATCATCATAGTATTTTGTGTCAAAAAGCCCTCCAAAAGCTAGCAATTGCATGCAACATGCACATACCCACACCTGTAAGCAGACGTATTTAAAACAGAGCAGCTTTACTGTAATGTCTAAAGGAGACCAAAAAACCAACAAAAACAAAGAAACAAAAACCCAACCAAAACAATGCCCCAAAAAAACAAGAAAACCCCAAACAAACAAAAAAACCCAAAACAGATTTTAAAAACCTAAAAGAAACCCTTTTGATTCTGATTCAGTAAGCATCAATTTCTGCACCAGAATCCCCATTGGGTAATTCATCAAGGCATCTATTCTATATGTAGTGGCAAGACAGCAAAAACGCTTACAGACTCCAGAAAAAAAAAAAAAACAAAACAACTTGTGACAAAACTATTAAGCATTCCTGGTGATTAAGCAATAGACACTCATAATTTCAAGACTGTCTTGAACCAATGGCCCAGACAAAACCATGCAATCATATCTGCTGCTGTCAGGATAAAATCAAGGCATCATGATTTTCTGTATTCCTTCAAGAAAACACAAGTTACTCAGCAGCATCCACAAAGATCTTTCTGAGAGAATATAGAAGTTAACTAAGGAAAGAGTATATAATTTCTCTTGTGGCTCTACAGAGAGATGCAGGTCGATACCTTAAATTTAGGTAGTATTTTTACCTTTGGAGCTTTTACAGACTTAAAAGCAGTTTGAAGCAAAACCTTTAAGGCAGCATAAATGAAAGGATTCTGTTTCTGCTGGTGTCTGAAGATTAAATACCATTACTTGCCTTGCTCAAAATGAAAGGAATTGGAAATTACTACTCTACCGATTGACATGTCACAGGAAGAAAACTAGCTACTGAGCTGGCAAGCAACCATGCAAACCAAACCCAAAACGTGGTTCTGTCTATGTAGAGGAGTCTGAAGAGGGCAAAAAAAGGCTGTAACACTGGCTTTCCAGGCAGAGAACTTGCTATACATACTCTGTAGACTCTGCTTTCAAACCAACCTCTCAATCAAAGTTTCATGCACAGATTTATCTCTTGTGCAGCAGACTCACTTAATAAATGTAGAAAACCCAAATACATGTTTGCTTTTACAACCAGAGAATAATGTAAAGAGAGATGCAAGTAAATTAACAAAACAAGATAAACATTCTTCAAAATTCTTTAACAATTTAACATGAGAAACACAGTATTCTCAAAGAAGCCACCATCCCACTTCTCCATTTTCAAGGGGACAGTGAAGTGCTCACATTGGCTATCATGAATTCAGAAGATATACATTGCACAGATCCCCTTAAAAAATTTCTAAGGACTTTGCTTTTATTTCTGAAGATGCAATGCAGTCAACTGCTGAGCTCAGTGTAAAATAATCAAATATTGATTTTAATGAAGTAATTTACATTACTTCTAAGCTCTGTTGTGGGTGAGATTGACAGAAGCTCTCTCTCTTTCAGGACCCTAAAGTTAGGAGATCCTACAGTGCCATGGAAGGATGAACTTAAGCAATGTGGACCACTTGAATTCTAGACATTTAGTTGTCCTCCTGTCAGTGGAAAAATGAAAACTAAAAACGCCAATCCCAAGAGGCAGTAAACTCAGTTGCAAACCAGTTTCCAAGAAGAAACTGATGACTTTCAAAGCTATTAAATGTCAGTGCCATCTGACCTTGCTGGCTATCTAATTACACCCATTCTTTTACAAACATAACCACAGTTACTTTAATGAGCATCTTTCCGCTTTCTTTACTGTGTTACAAGGTCCCTGTGTTTCACTCAGGATTTCACTTCCAAAACTGACAGAAATCCCAATATTTTCTAAAAAAGAATGAGGCTATTGCATATTCCTCTTTTTAAAAGACCATTTTTGTACACTGCAGTGTTTATAGGCTAAAATATCCAAAATAGTGTACCTTGTACAGTTCCGGGCAAAAAAAAAGTAGTAACAGTAACACTGTCACAGAAAATGACCTCTTCTAAATTTCACTTAGGCAAACTTTCTCCTAAAGAGAACAAAAATAAGTGTGTGCAAATCTAGCAGATATAATCACGCAATCAACAATTATGTGGTGAAATGGACTGGAAAAATAAAATTAAAACAATAAATGTTAATTTGTATTTGCTAACCATGCAAGATGTGGTTGGTGCTCTGCAAGGCACAAAATCCCATTACAAAAAAAAAGTCTCTTAAAAATTCAAAGAATGATATGAGGAAGTCACATATAGGAAAGTCCACAGCCTTGGCATTCAATTGGATTATAAAACAGCTACAATGAAAATTCAAGGCTGTTGAATACATATCCCAAGCATGTACACATGCTTATTGCACTGGCTTAAAAGGGCCACCAGAATATATTTGGAATGCACAGTTTAGAAACAAGAATCAAATTATGGCTGCATTTTCCTATGAAGCGAGTGAACACATTTTCCAAACTACAATCTTGTGGCAGGAAGAATATTTGAGTCATGTGTGCTTGCATGACTCACAAAATACATATTAAGGAGAGATCTGAAAGAAGGAGAAGGCCCTGTATCCCTAACTGGGAGATTACTCCTTTAGCAGGATGTGGTTTCCAACAGGAGGACAGTAAGACATTGAACCCAGAATCTACAAGAATCAGAGGGAAAGGGGGAACTACAAGAATCTGCACTGGAAATACGCAGGAAAGCTCCCAGGGCTTGGAGAAGAGGATTATAAACATATAAAGAAAATTCCAATAAAGCATTAGAACTGAAAGAGTAGCAAGTTAAGTTTTAGATATGCTTTCCAAATGACTTACTTAAGACTGAGTAGTGCCTTAAACCCCAGAAAAGATGTATTGATAAGCTGGAAAGGGCAGCGGACTTTGAAAGATAAAACATGTTCCTGCTTCTTGAATCATCATTTCAAACTTCACTGCAATTAATTAAGCATATGCAAATGCCACTTACTCAAAGTTCAGTTCAATATAGCAACCCCCATTTTTAAACAAAGAATGATATTGGCCTGACCCTACAGCAGATCTGCCTGAATTTACAGTACGCTTGAAGGGTTACCAAAATACATTTTTCTTCCTTAATCCTCAGCTGCTCCTCCAGGAGGTGATCAATACCAATTCCTTTCACTCTTCTATTTCCACATTTCTTTTGGTCTTTGTCAGCTCAGTATTGTCAACATACAAAAATAACAGCAGAGCTTGTTACAGTATGCTTCCAAAGGGATGTCCATAAGGTGTGAGAACCGTATGAGCAGTACTCTTAATAACTGTGTCCACTGCTGATGGTATTTCCTTTTCAACTTCAGAAAGATTTCCTGTCACCTTTGACTTGCACTTTGTGCCTGTTTAGAAGCACAGTTACTTTGCAGGCATAGCTCCAGAATATTTATCCACACTGATACAAAAATATCTGGCTGGATAATTTTAATATATTCAGATGTGAGGGTCCTACCAGGTAACTTTTCCTCATGAAAATTTCACAAGATTACCAGATCCCAAGAGAAAGAAGAAGCAGAAATACATCTAAAACTCATTACGCAATGTCATGAAAAAGCTCAAGTAAGGCTCTAGCTTCATGCCATAAGAATTTGAGAAGGAGACTTCTAGAATTTGGATGGGTTCAGTGTCTCTTCTTTAAACCAACTGCAGGAACATTACTAACAGGTGGTGCGCTGCAGCACAGGGACAAAACTAAGAGGTCTGTGAACCTTCAGTTGAAGGGTCTCCTCTCAAATCCCAAGGTCCCCAGCAACTTATTTTCTCAAGTTGCTCTCCAGTTAAAGCTCACAATGAGGCTCTTTCTCCACACTCTGCCTACAACTTGCAGTAAAGAAGAAATTCCTAGTAGAGAAAAAATAAAAATAAAACAATTAAAAAAAACAGCACAGAGAAATAAATTCAGCTCTGGTATATGGAAGCACAGCTCCATGAGCTGCCAGAGCAAGGAGGTGCAGTCCTTTCAACCAGCACTGAGCCTAACAATTCTGCTCTTCTACCAGCACACAAAGTCCATTCACTAAACTACAGATCAAATAATAGTTTCAGAGCAGATTCAATGAATCCCTTTAGATGTTTGAAGCCCAACACTGCTGAAATTTCCCCTGAAACACAACACAGAAGCCAGTACCAGGGGCTGCTCTGCTCTCCCCTACAGAGCATGGGTGTGAAGCACCTCAGACTGGTGTCCAGAACAGTTAACAGATCCAGCAGAACAAAGAATCATTATTCAGGCTGAAGTGTCCTTAAGAGATGAGCCCTTCTGTCTTAGAGCATGTGAAGTTTAGATCAAGATGCCAAGGGTTTGTCCAACACAGGATCTTCAATAATGAAAATACCACTACCTCTCTGAAAAAAGAGTTTCAGTGTCCGACCATCATTATGCTGAAGAATTTTTTTTTTCCTGGTATTTATTTGGGTTCTATCATGGTCTATTACTCGTGCCTTTTGCCTCTTATCTTTACCACTATGTACCTCAAGAAGAATTTGGCTTCATCCATCATGTCTACACCCTCCCATTAGGTAGCTGTAGACAGCTCATGAAAAAAAGATTATATAAAGTTAATTATATTTAACTAGAAACTGCCTACAGCTCACCAACAGGAAAATTCCTGCCTTTCAAGGGCCTCAGTAACTTGGAGACATGAAATCCACAGCATTACTCTCTCCTCCAGAAAAGTTGTCCATATCCTCACCTTCAGAAGATTGGCAAGTAGAACTGGTTTGTATAAGACACAGCTAGGCAAAAAGGAGAAGTGAGCTTTGAAATTTTTTTGCAAGATTTTGGAGTGGAAGCCTCACTCTGGAAGTGAAAAACATAAATTCAAATCCTCCTTCTGCTTGCTCACACTCAGGTCTGGAACATATTCCCTTAGCAATGGGGAAAGCTACTGCCCATTAGCAGTTTATGGGAGTAATTTCCAACACCATTGTCCTACTCAAGAACTGAACAAGAAACATGTTAGGAGGGAACAGGGCTCGAGATCAACAGCAGCAAGGGCAAAGCAGCTCCTGCACTGGTCCTGCTCCTCATCTGGTGACTCTCATGTACATGAGGCAGAAAGAACAAATGTACATCACAAAAATGCAACTCGGTGCAGAGACAGCTGAGCTGCTGGAGAGTTGAGCCAGTGAATATAGATAGAATGGTACAACATGGCAAGGACTTCACCAGCTTCACAGAGGAGCTGCGTGAACATGGAGTTAGCATAGCAGGATATTGAAAGAAATAAGCCTTGCCAAGTGGGCCAATATGGCTAGACTGTGTCTGTGCGTAAGTGAAAATCCAAGCACTGCTGTGCCCTATGTTTTTCCCAATTTAATCTCTACTTGCCTAAGCATTGCTGGCTCTACGCTCCATTTTACACCACACACATTTCTGGGAACAAAAAGTAAGCCTACACTTGTGAAGAGCCCAACATTTCTAAATATGCACTGGGCTTCCTCTGAGATTACCTACCAGATCCAACTATGCGAACAACCCAAGACACAGAAACGCTTCAACTCTAAAAAGATATTGGTGTGATCTCAGCACTGGGCTGCTTAACCCTATCAACACTGAGGGAGACCCTGCCATGCACAGATGCAGCTTGACATGCTCAGGGAACTTTCAAAGCTGTAGCAGTGATGCATCCAGGAATGAGGAGAGCTAGAGGCACAGCACTTTGGATTTGGAAGGCAAGCTACTGCTTCAAGTGCACAAGTTGCCTTGTGACCTGGAAGCAAAATATCAGGCTTCAGCTGATTTTTTTTTAGTGTTATCTTTGATGTACATATTTGAAAGAAATAAGGATGAAGCAAACAAGCCAGAAAATTGGTAGAGCTATATGTACATGTCCTGAAAGGGACCAGTTATCACGTTCTCTACTCTTAAATGTATCAATTTCTCTGTATGGACTTTAAACTGGCATATCGTAAAATTTCATTTTATGCAAAATTCAAGTTGTCTTTTCAAATCGTATATAAACAGATCACATTGATTTGCAAGCCATGATGATCATGCCTTATATGTGTGAATGTGGAGTCCCAAATCTTCAAATCAAGATGTGATTGGTGTTAAACACCCTGGTGCTAAATACCAAGGAAACTAACTGAGAAACTCTGTCCTGAGAAACTAACTTGGCTGTTCTTTTCTAGACAAGGGCCTGAGCTATAAAGCTTTCAATCCTCTCAGGAAAAGAGCATTTGGGACCCTGATGAAATATATATATATATATATATATATTCATTCTTGCAGTATGATTTGCATTCCATGATGTGTTAGTTACTTTCCATGCATGTGTAGCATGAGGCAGTTCACAGCCCCATGGGTTGAAAATAAGAGCAATAATCTTATGCAGACTTTGGAATTTATTACTACCATAAAAGACGAAGAAACTTTAATACTGCGAAAAGCAAGTCATCACATGTCGCCTCCCAACCCTATCATACATATCTGAAAAACCCAGTGACCTGCGGTCCTCTTAGGGAAAGAGCTTTTCACTCGTAGCTGAATCCTTAAGATAAAGTCATTATGTAGGATGATTGGAATAATGATGCAAAGTTAACACTCAGACTTAAGTACTTCCAGACACATTTTCCATATTTGGCAGGAAACTTGTTTTGTAAGACACAGAGTCCTCCTAATATAACAGCATAGCAACTGCAACTTAGAACAGAACAAGTCAGTTAATGGACTGTTAGGACACTTTTGCTGTGTAACACCATTTAGACACATGGATTTAAAAAACAGGTGGATAATCCAAATGTTCAGTTACTAGGACACTAACAGTTATGTCCATGGCAATTTTGTTTCTGTTCTTTAAACAAATCATCACTTGCATGCACTAATGTTAAAACCAGAAAGCCACTCTAGTACACAGTGGCTATAAATGCCAAATCAATTTTCAGCAGATAATAAAGTCCATGTTTTACAATCAGCAATACACTGTTTTACTACCCAAAATGTAAGCTAATAATATATAGCTCTGCTAAATGGAAAATGCAGATATGCTGTTAAGAAATGGGCTGGCTGTGAGATGATGGATCATTTCTGCGGGGACCTTCTTAAAGCTATGTGCAAATGTTTTGAAAATATCACATGATGTGGCCATGTGTTAAAAATTACAGCCAGTTAAGTTCTCTGCTAAGAAAAATATGTGGGCAATTTATGAAATGCACTCCAGGATGGAGATATCTTAAGTAAAACCAGATTTTGAAAACAAACCCATTTTTTTGAAACATGAACTTAAAAAAAAAAATAGTTGCAGCCACATCTGGAGAGCAGAAGTAAAGAAAGGGTGGTCTGACCTAATACCAGGCCATCTTCTGAAAGAGCAGCATTATTTCTGGGCTACAATGACTGTGATCACTGATTGTCCTTTTAAGGAAACCATGCTGAATACTGCCATGGGCAATAATAAAGCATTTTGTAGGCCAACATCTGTTCTTTGAAAGTACTATAAAATGACTGATAGATTTGTAATGTTTCATAAATAAAGTCCGGAATAAACAGTACAAAAAAAAAAAAAAAGAAAAAATCAAACCCCAACCACCACATTCACAGTAATCAGAGAAACTGGTGTACGGTATTAGATTTGAACACTGTTCCCCCAGGAACAATTACTTAGAGATAAATGCTTCCTAGAGTTCGCTACACAGAATGACAAAATGGTTAACTTGGTTACAGCAAGCTGCATGTTAACGGGATTATCTTTCTAGAGACTTTTCTCAGAGTTGCAGCAGTGCCTTCAGAGAAGTCTGAATGGCTTTTACAGCGCTTCATTAGCCAGCCCCGCTGCTGTCGCTTTGCCCCGACAGGAGAGCGAGGAGGTGAGCACCCAGTCACAATTATAACAGTACGAGAAATTCGCCTTTAAAGGGCAAATTTAGTTTGTGCAATCGTTATCACCACACATAAACCAGAACCCGTCTTTAATTACTTCCTGTTCTTTCCCCAAAAGAAGGACTTCAGATGTCAGAATCACTAAAGGGATGGTTCTGAAATCAAGACTTCACACATACACAAAAGGCACTGACATAATATCAGATTACATAAAAATACACATCCTTTTAATCTCCTGTACATAATGTGCTTACTTTTAAAATACAAAATCTGCCCCAGATGGCTAATAATGCCCATTTGAAAAAACACAACACCACAATATTAAAGGGCTAAAATATGCTGTGAACAGATTGAGAGGCAGTTCGTCCTAGAGGAGAGTAAAAAAGTGCAGATGGGTGTCAAAAATAGCCAAGTGTCAGATCTGTTCAAGTATCTCCATTCTGGCACATGCTCCCAGTCACAGCTGTTAGTGTATTCTCTGTATCCAAGTGCAAGGTTTTCTAACACTCAGAGCTGACATTAAAACACACTTCTTGCTTGCTACTGCTTTAAGAGAATGCTGCAAATAAAAGATTTATTTAATGGTAAAGCTTAACGAGTATTGATAAGGGTATACATACTTGAGTGTGGCACATGCCATTTTGATTAAAGATGCATGAAATTTTAACCAGCAGGTAGATTAAGTAATTTAAATGCCAAAGGCTTAATAGGTTTTCAAAAACATCCACTCTAGGCATTCCAACAGTTTGCCAATAGCCCCAAATAATGCACACAAGGATCAAAAGTGACAAGACTGTGTCATTTTAGTACACCTAAATATCTTGATAAAACAGAAACAGTAAACTGCATGAGAAGATGAGTTTCACACAAGCATAAGGGAAACATCACTGGATGAAAATTAGGCACAATGCACAGTTCTCCTAATTAATGAATTACCGTGGTATTTCTAATGAAGACCACATTCCCAGGAATGCAATGCATGCAAATCAGATTTGATATTTAAAGGGTTAAATTGACCTTTCATAGTCCTCGGTTGTTATCTATGCAAATTAATTTGCCCATATTTCAACCATATAAATCCTCTTAACCTTGTGCTTTGAGCAAACAGAGCCTGCTTTCTTGTTACAATCACAGGATCAGCAAACATACCAGCGGTAGGGTATGACCGTATACAAAAATCCTAAAAGGAAAACATTCTTCCAACAACTGGCAATACCTACATGCAACTGTGGCTGCAGTAAACTGGCAGATACTGTTTCAAAACACCATCTGCGAGGTGTACAGACTCTCTGTGATCAAGCATAGCCTCTTCTGCCTGTCCTACCCAAATAATCCACAAGAACCAGCCAGCTGTAGGATCTCTAGCCCCGTCTTTTTTTTTATCCAGAACACAAGCTGTTATAATCAGGCACATGGCTTTCTCCAGTCCTTACCAAAGGGGGGGAAAAAACAGAAACAAAACACACCAAATTCAATCTTCTCAGTCGTGGTCAAGCATCTCACAAAACCCCTCAGAAAAATCACTCTGCATAGAAGTGTTTTTATTGGCAATAACACTTATCAATAAGACAAGTGATCGTAAGATCCAAGGGTAATATTTTCATGAGGAAAACGACCTATTATAACTCCCAGCTCCACAGCAATTCCTCTAATTCAGCAGAAATTTTTATTGTTTTATTTTGAATCAACATATTTCAGTGATTTTCCTGATGACAGTGAAGGACTACGATTTAGGACAAGGCTGGAATAATCTGTTTTATAAATCTCCCTCACTTCTCCAACATAAACAGCTTTTCACAGAGATAATTTCAGCTGATGGGTAAATGCTGTGAATGATCTCCGACGATCAAATGTTTGCAGATTCAAGGTGCAGCTGACAGTCATGAAAGCCAGCCCGAAGCTGTATTTCTCTTTGCTAAAAATGATCCCCCATGCAGAGACCTGCACCCACAAAGCTGGTGACTTTCTGTTATTTCTCTATCCCTTTTCATTGAAACATCCAGTCCTGCTCTAAGTATCATCTCTAGCAGTTCACTTGCACAAATTCCCCTCCCCCAAACACATACACAACAGAATTAGCATCCGCGATCGCTCCGTACCCGTATCAGCTTGCAAATCACCCTCTATATTAAAAGAGAAAAGAAAAAAGAGAGAGGGAAAATATACTATCAAAAAAACGATTAGCGTTTCCTCATTTAGAACCGAAAGAGCTGCAATAATTTCGACTCACCAGGCATCCTTGGATAAAATATACCACACTGTAAATGGCTCTCTCCTAAAAGCAAGCTTATTTAGGGCTCAGTGCCTCCTGTTCTGGAATGAACAGAGAGAAGCGAGGAGGGCCATCAGAACTGGCTGTGGCAGCGTAGCTGGAGGCAGGATGCTGGGCGCGTGCGTTTGCCAGGCAAAGACAGATGGAGAGCTGACACTCTGTATTGCACTTGGAGCAGAAATGTGAATGATGACAGGAGCACATGTGGCCTTGAACCCAGCCCTGTCTCTTCAGGCAGAACAATGACAGGGATGTGTGTGCAAATTATCACAACCCCGGCTCCCCTCAGCTGACTCCTTTTACTCTACCTTTCACACCAAGTTCCAGATGACCAAAGAATAGAAACTAAAATGCAGAATGATAAGCCAAACACTGAATTATTCATTTTTTCTTTAAAAGTTAACCCTTTCCTCTGCTGACAACAATTAAAGAAAAAGCATCACTTTGAATCAGCTCTCCTCCCCAACTGTGGAAAAAAATCATTCTTTATTTTAACAGCCATAATTTTGCACTCCATAAGACTACGTTTGTTTATTTAGCCGGAAATTCAAAATGCGCACAAGAATATACAAGAGAATCCCCCCCCCTGCTTCCCACACTTATGTCATTATTATTCCCCTTTACTATAGGGAACAGAGTATCAAAATCATTCCCTCTCTCAAATTCACAGTAGTATGTGTAAAATAGAACACACTTAGAAAGCAGACCACTTACATTTTACTATGGTGCTTTTAACCCCCTGGGATTCTTCCATTGATATGTTCCAAACATTTGCAGCTTACTCTCCTTTACCTTGCATAGTGATCCATGGGAGATGAAAACAAAATCTTCCCTGTACAGCTTTTTCAAAAGCTAAACAATCACGTCCTCCCAATTTTTGATTTTGTGAACCCCTTAAATGTTTATCCTTCACATGAATAAGGTATGCCTGGCTAGGTTCAATTCACTCTTCCCTATTAAGCTTTAATGGACACCATGATACATAAAACTACAAGTCTTTGTTATAGTGCTTTATCTAAAGCTGGCTATTTTCTTCTCAGCAGTCCCTCTTTAGTCCTTTGTAAAACATCTTTGCCTCTTAGAAGAAGCATACGCTTGACTCGCATGCCTTCTGTAGCACATAGAGCTTTGCACAAAATTCTAGGCACAAGAAAAAATACCATCCTTTTTTAAAACTCTCCTCCAATTCAGCACTTGCAAAGTGCTTTAGTAATGAGCCATTTCTCCAGCAACTAGCATGTAGGTCCTGATTCTGACTTTGCCTTTGCATTACACATTCAAACCTTTATGGAAAGGCAACAATTCTCAGTCAGATCTTCTCAATGTAAGGTCTGTCCTTCTGTACTTACTTATGCACCCTCCTGATTTTGTGTTATGCCATCTTCTGCCCCTATTATGCAGAAACAACTCTGCTTTTAGGCCTTCCTCTTCCTTCCTCTAGCTACCACAGAGCCTGATAAAGATCTCTTTGGGAAAAGGACATACATGCAAAACTAAGCAGAAAATAGCAGTCCCTCCTAATGTCCAGACTGAACTCATGAATATTTCTCACTTAAAGAAAATGAACCATTTTATTTACTGATATTTCTATAATATCTTTTAAACACAATCTAAGTGGTACCCTTAAGTTTCATTTAAATAGAAGAGAAATTCCAAACACAGAACTGGCAAATCCAAGACTATCTAGAAGAAAAGGAGCAGCTCCCCTGCTCCAATAAACAGCCAATGTGTCTACTAACCAACCTAATGTGTCTACTACTTGAGGCCGATCTTTTCTTCATCTTCATCAGACATCTATCGTAATGAAGTTCTCTATAATGGATTTTTCAGTGTCAGAGAGCCCAAGAGAAACATGAAAAGCAAAACATGAAAACATTTACCCAATCACTTTCATGAAGGGGGGAAAAGCAGAGGGGCAAAGGGAGAGAAGCAAGGGAAATAGAGACAAGTGAAGTCTGCATCAACAAGGCCTTAAAGACTTTACTGTCCTTTTGGTTTTATTATTTGATGCACTATTTAAAACCAGTCAGTTAGTATTGTATCTGCTATGTTGTTTTCCTTTTGTAATGCTCTACTCTACATGGAAGAAAAAACATTTTCACAGTTGGAAATACAACCTTTCATCAACATAGATGCAGCCTGAATCAGCTTCAGAGTATAAAGCAACGTGTCAACGGTATGACGCATTTTAATAAAACCAAACAATATTCACTCTTAAAAGAAGGTCTTAATATCAGTACATTGTAAATCCACAGACCATGGCTCACGAAATTGAACTTCCATATGCTCTGCGATTATGCATCTTTTTTCTGTGTGTAAAAAGCCTTTTTAAGCTGTTATCTGACTACAGTAATTGCCACTTAAATTGATCCACGTCAACAAAACCTGGATCCCTGGAGATTCTCACCTAGAAGTCTGCTCATGGAAGGGGCTAACAGAATGCCTGTGCATCTGAGACTACTTCAGCATTTTCTCAAGCAGCCAGCTGCATGAACAGTTTTCTCCTCTCATTATTTAATACACTGAGGCAGGCTGCAATCCATTTGGCAGTCCTCCCTGAAGAAGTATCTGTGGAAATTTATTTGCTTCCCCCACCCCCATTTTTAATGCAGTCACCTGAAGCTTGCCCTAGAAGTTTTCGCACCAGGTCTAAAATTTTAGCAGGCCAAGCAAAAGTGGACAGCCCATTCTGTAAAATGGTTTCATTCTCCACCTAGAAAGGAAAGACAGTTGTTTTAACACAGAACAGTTCTGCTGCATCACAAGAGCCAAGAGTACTGAAATGTCAGACAAAATGAAAAGGGATACAAAGAGAGTGAAAAATCCACAAGACAATCTAGGGCCAGTTTCTTTATGGTGCATGTTATGTTACACCATCCTGGGTGGGCACCAGCTCCTTCTTTGACGATCACACAAAATGGCTTTACAAAATAATTTTAAATCATCCTCTAGGAGTCCTTAGTTTGAAAATGGGTAGAGAAGGCAAACCAGTCTCCATAGTCTTGTATTTGAAGGGGAAGAAAAAAGATTTTTATGCAGCAGATAAGGTAGCCAAGATGTGGATCTGATGGAAAAGGGAAATTCCTAATGACCATCATTTAAAAGTACAGAGATTGCTTTTTGTGCAAACCCAGCTTAATAACAGGGACTGGAAGTCCACTGAAACACATCTGTAGTTAATGAAAGCTCTCTATTAACAGTGAAGGAAGAATTTAACTCAAAGCTTTTCTGTAGGACTTCTCAACTTCCCGCTCTACTTATAGCAGACTGTTGTGATACATTGTGACTTCACACAGTGGGTATTAAGTGAGTTAATTCAAAGGAGCTGAAACCTCATTGATCCTAATTGAAAGCAATACACCCAACCAAATAGTTTTCTACCCCATCTGCTCTGGCCTGCCACCAGCTATTCAATACAAGAGAATTAATAGTTTCAGATATTCTAACAGACCCAATAAAAGCACTCATTTAAGCAGGACTGCATTAACAAAGTGAAAAACCAAGGGCAAAATGGGTTCAAATGGAGCATTTTACTCCTAGTTGGCTTTAACAAAGCTGAATAATGCTTATTCTGACTTTTTATGTGCAAGACTTGATAAACTGAATGAGAAGGCACTCAATGATCAGTCAACGAGCATTGATGAATGGTCATTAGGACCCCCCCCAATCTCAGGGAAGGCCATTCCACAAAGTGGCACACCAGCTTGAAAGGGCGGACTCACTAATGTCCAGATTTCCCCGCTTGCTTGTTCCACTTTCACTTTCAGACCACTGGCCACCAAATGAGGCTGACATATTGGAAAATAATCTTTTATGGGCGAGTGGTAAATAAAAATGGAGGCATTAGCTGGGCTTTCAAATTCAAATCTACTAGTTTTGTCAGCCCCAAAACGTTTTGATTTTCCACCCAGCTGGAAGCTATTAGTGTTTTCTTAAGGCATCCCACTGACAGGGCAAACCCACCTAATGTGTGAGCTGTGGAGCTGATGCGGGGGACAGGGGACAACCACTTCTGGATGCTTTCTTAACTTTATCCAGTTGACTGTCCAACCACAGTATAGCAAAGGCAACACCTTCAGGAGAAGCTCACTAATTTCTTGCTGTCCAAGTATCTCTGATTGCAGGGTGCAATGGCAGCCCACCTAAGCCTGTAATGGGACCCTCAGTGCAACTTCTTCCATGACATTGTACCTAGCCCTCCCTTGGTTTTACTGCACTACCACAAAAGGCTCAAACCACCCAAGAAAGGCACTTCTCTATAAACTTCTAATTCTTTGCTTGGAAATGCAATTTAAATATTCCAGTAAGATATGTGCTTATCTGTTAACAGCAGCTCTTTATGCATGCAACACAAAACATTTGCCAGATAACACTAAACATTTCCCTAAGCATTTCCTTATTGGCAAGGCTTTCTGGACTTCTGAAAAAAGACAAATGAGACATTTAAAACATACACGGCTCTGTGAAACATAGACTAATTGAGATTACCTACACAAATCAAACACTGAGCAGTTGAAAGGTAGTCACCAAGATGGGAAGAAATTATTCTTTGTTGTCTAAGACAGACTGTTCATGATGTTACCTTGAGTACTGGAATAGACTCATTGGAACTGAGAAAGCATTCATGTCTTTTCAGTTAAGCAAACTTGTAAGTTATATCCATATTTCAACAATACTCCAAAGAGTATTTTAAATCATCTGTTAAGAAAAGGTAGCCTTGACAGTGCATTACATTTAACAACCTAGACTGCCTATTGCTTTTTCATTAAAAAAAAAACCCAAAAATTAGTTTTTGTTGAACACACAGAAATTCCAGTGACATTTCAGGTGCATTACAGGTTTCAAAACAATGAAAATATACATTAAGACCTAACATGAAAGAATAGTTCCACAAAAAAATAACTGACTCAGAATGGGAAGGGACAACTTTCAGGCCTTAAAGAATGTATGCTCTTTTGCTCTCTATATACATTTTAGTAAGAACATTCGCATCACTCACATGTACCTATCTTGAGGTCTCTTTCTTTCACTAGAGCTAGGCTAAACAAGTTTTGCCTCACATTTTTATTAAATACTATATTTTCTATAATGTGGGTAAAGTAAATTAGAATTGACTGCTAATTTCTATCATCATTTGACTTCAAAGAAAATTACCACACCATCTGTGCATAGACACCACTCATGCACTTTAGAAAATTTGATATTGATTTGAAAATATTTCTGAAAGAAAATACCAATGATGCTGTCTCACTAACAGAGAAAGAACACATTCAGAGTGACCTGGAGAAGCCTGCAAGAGAGTATCTGCTCCTGCTGAACTATAGCCATATTTTAAGATACAAAAAGAAGGGGAAAGGGAAGGGGGGAGGGGGATGTGAAGGAAAAAAGGGTTTCAAGCTATCAGTTGCTTTTTGACTTGAAGCTCAGGGTGTTTGTTCATTTAACATGGGTAGGGAAACTCCTCCTGCTGTAGTATATTAACCCAAGTTTTGACCTCTAATCGATGTCTTTTCAATGTATTGGGTCTTCATAATAAAGATAATGTAGAGCATATCTGTGTGAAAGCGTATCTACCACTAGCCATAAATGTAAGCCTTGCGTTTTTCTCTGTAACATGTCAATATTTGTGACACTAACTAAACATATTTTATTCATTTGACAAGGATTGTTACATTATATTGAAAACTTTTGTTTCAATGTCACCACCTCCCCGTTTTGACTGATGGCGAGTTAGTTTTGTTAAAATGCACGGGGTGATAGCGTATGCTCCAGTGAACTTTCCCTCCTCTCAGCACCAGAGACAAAAACCTGCAGCTCTGCTCTGTGCTGGCAGCCATCTGGCCAGCTTTCTCTCAATGCCTGCCCCACACCACACTGCAGGCAAAATTTCAGGGCTCTAGAGCTCTGTGGAGCTATTCATGACATACCAATTTCACATTTTCTGCTTGTATGCTTGCAACAATAAATGCTAATGAGGACTATGAATGACATTTTTAAAGACAATAAAAAGGTCTCCAAATCCCTTGCATATGGAGACACTATTTTCTAAACTTCACCTTCTGTTAGGGAGCCATTACACTCTAAAGGAAAAAAATAACCTAAGGAGAACAATGAGATGATCAAAGCATAACCAAGTCCTTAAGAATTCCAAAGAAAACAATGTTTGCAAAGCTAGCTTAATGACAGACAGATTTTATGCTGATGTACAGCACTAACACTTAAGCATAGTAACTCTTTTTCGACAACAGTGCTACTTCTCATCGAGGGGCTCAGAACTGCAGGGTGGGAGGAGGGGGAAGTCATAGCAAATCCTCCCTTTCAGTGATCCCATATAACTCTACAAGCCACAGACTTGGACTCAGCAATTACTAATTTCTAGATGAGTCCAAGAATACTCTAAATAAGCCCCAGAATAAACTGTAATTACTAATGGATTTGGAATGCGATGCTTTCATAGAGACCTCTGTGCTGACAAGGTGTGGCCAAGAAAAATATCCAAATCTATTTTCTTTCCACAAATCTGCCTATTGCAATGCTATTGCTAAGAGAAATAAACAAGAAAAGAGGAGAAGAAAGAAAGAGAACAAAATAAAATGAGTGAAAGAAAATGAACAAAAGAAAGAACAAAAGAATGAAAGAACAAAAGAACAAAGTTGCCTTTACTCTGAGAAATGTCTTTTATATAAAAGACAACTTCCCCTTATAAGGAACATTAAAAACACTTCCAGGAAAATCCACCAGGTGGAGCAAATACACAGCAATACAAAACATTTATTTATGCTTCTACTGCCATTTTCAACTGGGGAAAAATGGTTTATATGCAAATAGTCTTATCTATTGACCTCCCTTCTTCATCCTTTTGTCATATATTGATCAACTTGTATTTATTTACTACATTTATAATGGTACAAAAACTTTGTTCACAGGGGCCTTCACACAAAGTTATTGTTCCTGATAAACTCAATACGAATTTGCAAACCACAACAGTCATCAGAAATTAAAGAATTGTATTATTCAATATATATATATAATTTTTTTCCAACAATATAAGGATATGGTTGTGCTAGTAAAACACACTTACAAGTATTCAGAAAATAAAGCTTAGTCTTACATCAGGTAGCAAAATCTTTGCACTGGCCTCCACTGTAATGGGAGGGAAACCTGGCTGTTCTGCATATCTGGTTATGTTTTTAAACACGCAGTAGTGCCCATAACATCACAGCAGTGCCATTGTATAGCATGTTGGTGTTTACTATTAATGCTTTATTTTAGTATGACATCTGTCAACTACTGAGTAATTTCAAGAGGGCAAGTGAATGAGGACTGTAAATAAATATTTCAGCATATCTAAGACAGCTAAGTATTATTTCTCCATTTAAATGACTTGCTTTCCAGAACCAAGTGAGAAAGTCACCTCATCATCAAGTATTTTCTGTTTCCCTGATGAATTAGGAGGTCTAATGGAACAAAGGCAGGGGGCAGATTTTTACATGAAGAGAACCAAGTCCAAACAGAACAGTGGTTCGTTTATGGATGAGTTTTCTCAGTTATAATAGGACAACCCACTGGCAGACCCTGTAATTGCTAAAATGCCAAGCAGTATTACCAAATGAATTGCTCTAATGCAGTTCAGCATCTGGAAACACAGTAGAATCAGTACACAGACTCATTCAACCCTTGATGATAGAAAAGCATGATTGTTTGGAAGTGACAAAAGGAAGGTACTGATTTTAGTCAAATCATTTTCTTTCCATTGTTTCCTTAGTTACACCTTCCATCATATTTTTCTCTCACTTTTCCAATCATTGTCCTCTGTCTTCTCTCTGCCATCACATCTACTCCTAAATCCTACACTCTGGGGCCACCTTCTCACTCCGCTACATCTCTCTTCTCCAACATGAGCTGTCTCTGCTCCAGCTGACTTGGACATTTATCCTCTCCCACCTCCACCAACACTGACACCTAAAATAAGTTCCAGAATTTCAAGGTGTGAGTACTACTATAAAATATTACCCACAATTAGCACATAAATTGAATAGCAACAACCAGCACTCTAACACTGAGGGAAAAAACAATGTACCAGTTAGGTTTCCATTACAAAACTAAGCCAGAATGGTATTCACCTAAAGTGCTATTGAAGAAGCACATCAAGCTCCCCGGCAGCACCATGCGTTGACCTAATCTCTTTGCTTCTAGTCTTATGCAGATGAATCCCATCATAGCTAAGGAAAATTAAAATACAAAATCTTTGTTTCTTTAGGAACTGGGAGGAGCTGTGAGGAACACAGGCCTCTGTAACTTCACTTTATTTAATTGTGTTGTACTCCACATGGTGCTTCGCTGTAGCCATTCAGAAGAGAAGCAGACAAATGCAGAAATGATTATGAAGTAGAATTTCATACCAAGAGCAAATTATATCACTCCACACTAGGAGAATATCTGCAAAGAGAAGCAGTAAATCTTTGGGCACAATACAAGGTGCCAGTTTTAATAAAGCCCAAACCATCTCGGGGACTATTATCTGCAAGAACTTTCCTTAAGCAAGATTATCACAGCAGAGGCTTGTGGAGATGGCCAAGATAATTTTTTTTTAAGAGAACGCTGATTTAAAACCATTATCACCAAGGAATTTTTGAGTGGCAACCCTGGTGTAAAGGCTGCCATTTGTTATTTGTTATTTTCGAAGAGGGTCTAGACACCCTATGGGTAGGAGGAAGGACAATGTGGTGGTTGTTGTCACCACACGTCCATGGAGAACTTTTCATTTAATGGACTGCTGGTTGAGGTGGGCAATGGTTGGCTACAGGTCATGAACAGTTCATTGGACTATGAACTCTGCAAAAAAAAATTGGCAATTAAACCTCTGGAAAAGAGGGATACAATTTATATGACTTGTAAAGGTTTAACTAACAGACAATGCTTTCATAGAGACACATAATTTCCCTCGTATGTACAAATCTCATACATATGTCATTTTCCATTCAGGATCATGAGACTGACCACAATGCATAAACCATCTTTTTTTTCATCCTACAGATACAAGCAATGTTTACTTAAATTATTGTATCTTTACAATATGACAGGACAGACATTTAAAACTACATGTCTAAGTAATCCCCTTTTACTTAAAAGCAACTTTACACCAGAGTAACCCCCCTTTACACTAGGGGGTTTGTACTGAAGAAAGGGGCCTGATTCTAAAGGGGAAGGATTATTGTACATATTTAAGAGTTCATTAGATCACAATAATCAATCTGATAACACTGTAACAGCTCTTTCGTTGCACCATCCCCTGAAAATCCTTTTCAGATGGGGGATTAGTGGCACACAATAGATGACAATGACTCTTTGGTCCACCTGCTCTGTAGCTGACTCCTGTCTGTGACATCATATGCACACTGAAGGCTACTTCTCTCACTCAAGGGTCCCCAAAATCCTAACCTGGGCAATGTCTGCATGCAAGAAGAAAAGTATGCCCTTACATCTGTATTACAAATTTCCAATTAAATATTAGCAGGGAAAATCCAACTGCTCAAGATTTCAATCTCACCTACGAAGCACCCAAAATCTCTAGTACATTAATATGTTTGCTGAGTCTGTGGGCATAACTCTACAGACTGGACCAAAAGCCTTCAGCATGAAAGGAAATGAAACCTTAGTTAATTTTCAGCTCTCCTTCTCCTACTCCTGCAACCACAAATATCTTTCTTGGACCAGCTTCTGCCCACAACAATAAAAGGCAATAGTCACATGCTACACTCTGTTTTGCTGGAAGGCGTTATTAATTATGTTCCCTCCCTCTACTACTTGTACCCCGTGATTTTAAGTTCAACCGGTACCACTCTTTACACCACTATGTTAAAAATTGTACAAATTGTACAAATAACTGTAATAACTAATATTCTTCACTTATCATTCAAACAAGAAGTCGTGCTTTAATTCTTCACACACACACATACAAAAATCAAAGCAAAACAAAACCAAACTAACAAAACAAAACCAGACCAAAAAAAAAAAACCGACAAAAAAACAAACAAAAACCCCAAACACACACACATCCAAGGCCTCTGCCTATGTAAACATACTGTATCTTTCAGCTATAGGCAGGAGCTTTACATCCCAATGAACACTATACATCTATGGACCCAAACCTGAATGCTGCCTGTGACCTCAACCAACAGCAGCTACGAAGAGCAAAGACTGTAACTGACCCTATCCCAACACTTTAAAACTGAACACCAAACTGGACATCTAAGAAAATCACATTAATAATGAGAATGGAAGTATTGATAGCTGCCATTACTGTGTTAATGGGCCAGAAACAAACACTAGCTTGGTTTCAGTCCAGGGGACAAAGAAAAATAATGCTGCCAAGCACACTTAAAATGACAAACTTATTATGCCAAGCATTATGATTATATAAATGATAACTACAAAAAAAATACCATTTTCAAAAGTTTAACTGTTGCATAGAACAAAATCCACTTCAAATAATTTGCTCCTCGGAAGATTTGATTTCTGAAAATAAGAGGGCAAGCAAGAGAAGAGAGAATCAAATAAAAGAAAAAAATATGTGAATTCAGAAGCAAAAGGGTTAATGTTTTGTTTCAGTCAGTGTTATACCAATGCCAGAATTACAAGGGAAAGACTAAAAAGAGCCAATTTTTTTTCTTTATTATTATTATTCTTTAAAAGAAAAAAAATCATGCCTATCTGTCACAGGGTTGTCCGGGCTGGAAGAACCGGCAGGAACCTCAAATTCCTGACCAAACCCTCTTCCACACAATGCCTCCTGAATGGAAGGAACCGAGGCCCGGCAGAGATAGCCCCCTGTCAGGAACCAGCCCTGACGTTTGCGGACAGACCGGGCTGGCCTCGCAGGATGTCAGAGCAGCAAACTGCTGCTCGAGATACTGGGTTTTCACACACTCCCAGCCTGGATGTTTTGCTCTTCAGGTAATTAAACAAGGAAACGGGGCTGATGTGTACGAGTCTGACCCCTGCGCGGCGGCTCCGCGGTTCTGCACATCAACTTCCGCACCAGCCGCCCCAAGCACCAGCAGAACCTTCCACTGCTGCTCTTGCCTCTCCCGACACCAGGCTCTAAAACAAATCCTCCTGGAAATATCTGCTGATATTCCCTCCCTCCCCCACCCCCAGCTTACAAAGGGGTAAATTATTTGCTCTGTTCCACACACCTTGATTTCTCATAAAAAAGAAGGAAAATTTAAAGAAATGGGTACTTGAGTGTAGCTGTTCTTCAGCCAGCCATTCAAAATATTAAATTTAGTGGGGGGAGGGGACAGAACAGACAGAAAGATGAGGCAAGGGATTCCCAAATTAATGCTTAGTTTAAGGTCATTACTCAAAAAGATCCTGAAATATATTGCCAATTTGTCCAGCTAACAGCCAGACATTCACTTATTTAGAAATAAAATGATTCTGATTTAAGCATTATTGAAGAGTCTTTGTCTTACAAGAGGACATAAGTCATAGACCTACGCATTAGAAAAATAGACCAGTGTTTTCTCTCTCTTTTCCCCCAAATTTCAGAAAAGGGAAAGGGCAGGTGTTACCACCTATACTTGGCAAAAAATCCTACACAGGACTGCTCTGTGACTGACCTAGTTTCTATGCTCTTTAAAGACTATTTAAACAAAAATTATTTTTAAAAAAGGTAACACATTCCTACTTCTTTCTGAAAAATCCACAGAATAGAATATTGACTGAAAAGAGAAGAGCCCAGAAGAAAGAGGAGTACAAAAGCATGCCTGCTTGTCTGTGTTCAACACAAAGAACATTAAATGAAAACAACTGGCATGCTGCCAAATTCCTATACAGGCAAAGAGATTCAAATAAATTGATTTCACGCATCACACTGACCTGGGATCAGTGAGCAGTGGTACAATACACTTGCTGCTCCATGTGGGGCAAAGCCCATTAACGTTATCAGAGACACATTACATTGAGGGGGAGCAGGGAGGGGAGGCACAGAGAAGGAACCCAAACTCTGTAAATTCAGGGGAAAAAAAATCACTTTGAAAAAGGAACTTGAACTAGTTTCAGTTTACTAATAAATAGATCATATTACAAGAGCTTGTCCTCTGCTCACCTCAAAGGTTTCAAACATCGTATTTTCAAATTAAAATAAATACTAATGTCAAAAACACACACCCCCCTTACATTCTACTTTTAACACAGTTGTTCTCAAACTCATTTATTCTCTGTAAATTTCCTCCCTTCCCCATCCGCTAGCGTTTTATATAGATTATGGGTTATTTTCTTTGTACTTCAAAAGCTGGATTCCTGCCCAGGATACTCTTACTGGCTCAGAAAGCAAGCTGGAGAAATTGGCCACTGCTCTCAACTGGCCCAAATCAATCTGACCTAGAGAAAAATGCTTTATCTGCAAGGTAGCAGCAAGCAGGGCACCAGTGTCCTTTTGCAGAGTCATCCATACGTGTTCCACATACCAGGGAGCTGTCTCCAAACCAGTGTTTCAAATTTCACTTTCTTACTAACGTGAAGTAACCCATGTTTGCTGTGGAGTCTCTCCCTGTCATCCTGGCTTTGTTTTTCATCAACCTCTCTCTCACTCCAATCAAGAGCAATGCCAACAAGCCACAGGTGTGCACCACATGAACAGATGAAATTCTGATTGGAAGGACAATTCACTGTCTATAATACACTTGGTACTCTTTTGCATCTGTGGTATGTTTGAAGGGGACTTTATTATTTTCACTGTACTCCTTAAGATGCACTGGTAAGCAAACAACTGTTTTGAAGACAAAAAAGGAAGCCAAGAGAAGATGCAATAGCAAAACAAAGATGAGGATGCTTGAAAGGTGTCACATCAGCAGAAGTAGTCATTGCTACAAGAGGCCATTGCTTCAAGGGGAAAATTGACTCGAAACACCTTTTTTTTTTTGCCTTTCACTGCATTTAGGTTTCAAATAGCAAGTCAATCTTCTTGGGCACAGCAAAGTCCGTATTAAGTTAAGCTCAAACAGTGTTGGCTTCATCTCTAATTGCTCATTGAAATTTAAAACAAAAAAATCATTGAAAATGTGGAGTTTCTTGGCCACTTAGGACTAAAATTTTTGAGCATGTCACAAATACGTCCAGATGTAGACACCTTATCCAGTCACCTCAATTCAAGTAAATGTCAAATGGGAATGGCCAAAAATCTAAGACTGTTAACCACCACTGATCACTAAGAGCTACAAAGCACTTTTGAATTCTCCATTACCAAGGTGAAAACTATACAATATTGTTAACTCTGTTAGAGGTGTCACAGAGAGATGTGTTTATTTAGGTATAAGGCTACAACTGATAGAACTGCACAGGGAAGGGAATCATGCAGCGTATAGCAACTTCACCATGGCAGAGATGTGCCTGCACCCAGACAATACAGAGAGCACAACCTGCACAACAGTGAACAAGAGGGATAAGGTGCTGTTCCCTCCCTTTTATGAATGCTTCAGCAACCATCAGATCACTTGGACTTTATAGAGATGAAGAGAATTTTAGTCGTATTAATTCCCTTTCTTTATATTAATGGTATTAGAAAATACGCCTTTCTCCCAAGTTGTAGGAAATTTTCATTATCTTGCACATGTTCTGACAGCAATAAACCACAATAAACTTCCCATTCATATGCCAGCACTGCATGCTTCAGGCATTACATCTTTAATTTTACATTTATTTATTTTTTAAATCCTTTATGAAGACCCACATGGCAAAAGAAACCAACCAACAACAACCTGTACAGGGTACATTTGCACTTTGAAAAACAAGACTGTAGATAGTGTAAAGAAGAAATTAGTCAGAAGCTACACTGCTAAATAAGCAAAATCAAAATACAAGAAGAAACCCTGCTAAGATTACTCATTCTCTTCCAATGCTGCCTGAGTACATGAAGGTCCCACAAAAGCATTTATTTGTTTTAAAGTGAGCTAAGAACTCAAGTTAGAATGCAAAGTCATTTTTATTAGGATTTAATTTTCTAAAAGTGTGTTCACAGTGGTGCACAAAACCTCAGGCCTGGCCCTTGATACAAAGTGATGTGCAGACTGGCTCTCTCAGCTGTTCTCCATCTCCCCACACCCCACAGGCAGAGCCATGGGCCATGGTGTCTCAGGTGGGAAAACCTGAGTAAAAAAAAGTAATATGATAGAAAAAAAAATACCTTTAAAACTATCCAGGGCAAAGCTGAGAGTACTCAGACACTATTCATCTTATTTCGGTACCATACTCTATCAAAGTTATGTCAGGCAATATGGTCCAACACTGAGAAAGAAAATTATCCAAGTGTTGGAAAGCACTTAAAATCAGTTTAACAGTCTCTTGCCATCCAGACACACACCATTTTGGAAGGAAAAAATGTAGTTACAGTAAAGACAGGAATGACTGTCATAGGTTATCGAGAAATTTTGTCCAGCAATAGCAGATTTACTTTTCTAGTATGGTAAAAATCTTTGCACACAAGAAGTAGAAATATCCATTCTCATTATCATCTCAATCAAATTTATCACAGATTCCCAGTCTGATGCAATGAGTTTACCAGAGGATTCCACTAAATTACAAACAACCATTTTGCCAATGGGATTACAACTGTCTCTTAACTTGGTTGCAAATACTATTCCAATTCACAGTTCAGGAAACTGAACGCCACTATTTCCACAACACAGCCAAGTAATATTGACATGACATATAAAGAGCAACCATGTTATTAAAAACACAAACCCCAAAGTTAAAAATTTCACATATATGTATTTAAGATTTTAGAAAAGTAATGACTGATGTATTCTATTAGCATTGCAGTACTCTTTCTCACTGGTATTAAACTAAGACAGAACCTTCATTGATTTAGGCAGACTCTTTGGAGCTAAAAGGAAAGACTTTTTTTTATTACAGTTTACAAGGCAAGGTACAGTCATTATATATACACGAATAACTTCTAAAAGGTATTCACATTATAAAATCAAATATTTTTCTGTTCCTTACCTTGACAAAATTCAAAGTTCCCTTTTTTCCGGCAGTCACCTATCACTAAACTCAGTGCTCTCCAAGTGTTTCTTTTGACAGATATCATTCTCCACCAACCGCTCTGCTAATTTCCTCTTTCCTTTTCTGACTGGGATAGATATTATGTTCACCAGCCCAGAGATCAATCTTTTCTATTGACAACAACAAAAGAAAAAAAAAAAAAAAAAAAAGTATATATCACAGCCAGTTTGAAGTACCACACCCCTTCATTTGCATGATAATAGTAATCTTTTAAATTAAAAGGGAAGACAGAAACATTATTCTAAACCAAGTAACCACATTTTCTTAGCTAATATAAGGTAGTACTTTAAAACTGTATTAATTCTTCAACAAAGGTTGATTCATAACTTGCTCAGTTAAAACAGCTGCCATATAGATAGCAAAAAATTAAGAGCAACCTATATTCTACCTATTAGTTAATGCTGTAAAAATACTTGGGTTTAAATACATTCATATAATATAAAAACTTACATACTTTACCTGGTTCAACAGAAGATCTAGAGAATCATTTATTAAATCAAAATGTTTACTAAAAATAGATCTTCCAATTTACACATCGCTATACTAAATTGGATTTTAAGTCATAACACATTTAAAGAAAGGCAGATCAAAAAGCTATTGATATATTTACAAATCATCTTCCCACTTTTGAAAAGGCAATTTCCCTCCCACTCCAGCACCTAAAAAACCTGTTTATTTCAGTTACACAAGTACTCTGCCATTTGTACAAGTCTTTATCACAGTGTTGTCAGTTTTTCCAAGGCATTAATATGTTTTTCAGGGGTTCATAATTATATCAAGACAGAAAGTTTTTTCAGAGCCAAGCACACACAGTTAAGTACATGCTTCAATCTGCAACCACTATTCAAGTATTTTGGGACATCAAGTTAAGCATGCACAAGGATCCGGCCGCAGCTCATGCATCTAACCCAGAATCCAACCCCAACCCTCTCCTGGACTAGATCTTTCTGCAAAAAAGATGCATTGCCCAAGGGCATTTGCAAAAGATCACATTGGTGCTTGTGCCAGAAATTGCAATCTTTCCCGCAAACAAGCACCCTCCTCAAACCAAAACAAACCTCCCCAAGTTAAAGTTAAGGTTACAGAACAAAGGAGTTCACCAAAGTCCTTTCTTTCCAGCCATCATGGTCAGACATTTCCCTGCAGTCCTGAGAGAAGCCAAAATTCCATTGATTTCAGTGAAAACAAGTGGTAAGGACTGCAGGACTCTACCCAGAATTTGGCAACTGTGGAGCTCTCAAAGTGACACAACTGCCTCTGGCATTTGGAAAATTACCTCCAAAATGTGGTTAGAACTCCACAACTTGGGTACAACAACTACTTTTATAAAATTATTTTTATTTTGTATGTAATTCTCTAGTTGTCACAATGTTCTTACATAGGCAATAAATATACCTTTCAGTTGTGCCCTAGCATGAATTGTGTACTTTTCAATTGCCTGGACTTTTGTGTAACACTAAATTTCCATAAATGCATACAGCGTTCTCTGAATTGTTGTTATTGTTTGATCTGATTTTTATGGTCATAAACCCATGCCCCTTTCAAAACCGAAAAATTTCTCCACTGACCAAGTGGCCCTATTAATTTCACTGAGATGATTTAAACATTAAGTTTTCTACTAAGTGACGATAGCACAATCTGGCTGAAATATTTCTTACAGTGGAATATTAAATTAACATCATATCTTGGAGTCAGAGTTACATATCAGACCTGTGTAAAGATATATTCATATTTTGCTAACCTTTTCTATTTGACCACTAGAAACAATTATGCACAAATATATTAAACTATGTAATATATAAAAATTCAATATTTCTGTCTGCTGAATAGCATACTGCTTTTTCATGGCTGCTAAAAGGTTTTAAACATCTTACTGTAAAAGAGTTCTTATTTTAAAAAAAATCATCATCAACTTCACAATGAAGACATCATTTCAATTTGCTACTCTTCCTTTGTTTCAAGCCCATGTTCATTTTTTCTATCTGCCATATTTTCCAAAGTGATGGATACATTTTGCTATACCCATTCTACACTAATCTCCTTCTTTAAATGTATTTTTGCTTCCTGAATTGTGAAGTGCTGCTGTTGTTCGAATGTACATGCAAAACTGTCTAATGTCTGAACTTCACTGAAAGCAGAATGTCTCAAACAATTTGTAGTCTTACATGAATGTTATAAAAAGGGATCAACATGTTGTATTACCATGGAAATTTTGAAAAACATACTTTCCCAAACAAATATTACTTTTTCTCAATGGTATGAAGTAATGAAAACCACATGTGTAAATCTGCGATCCGTGCAGTAGTTCAAGCTGCAGCTAATAGAAAATACAGAGAGTGAACTCTGCCATATAAAGGATTCTTGTTACAGAAATATAATGTGAAAACCAGATGCAGACAGAAAACCTTAATCACAGATGGGAATGTAATCACTGGCATACAGAATGCTTTTTTGATCAATCTCAACCATATGAGAAATGTATTTATTTTCTAAGGAATGCAATAACTCTAGAGAGTCTTCTATTTGAATTCAGTTAACCTCATACTCAGAGTGCTTTTATCTTATACGTGTAGAGAAGGGGGATATAACCTGAGCCAAAACTTTCAGAAGAGCCATTGGCCCTGGCAAATCATTCTTATATCAGCTTATCTTTCAAGGAATTAATAGGATGTAAAGACTACAAATATCAGGATCAGACTCAAATGAAACCAACCATTATTGTACTTCCTAGTTACTGCCAGAAATCCCTTCATCACCTAAGCACTTCCCCAGTTAAATTTTCCCTTTAATATGCGGTTCTTCAGAAATATAAAGCTAAAAGCAAGCACACTGTCGCACTCAAGTTCTGTGAATCAGAACTGGAGTCCTACAGCAAAGAATCTCCCTTTACAAAAGCTGAAGAGTCATCAGTTGAAAAACAAGTTTACCTGGGCTTCCTTCTAACTGCTCAAAGTGCCTGTGACGCCCTCCACCCACACAGCTCCCAGGGGTTGGCAGGAAACAAAGGACCACAGCACAGGGCAGCAATCCAGCTACATCAAGTGTCTAAACTGCCCACTGCCTTCTACCAACTATCCGGACCAAGACAGGACCAAGGTAACTCCTGACAGTTTTCACTGCTGGTGACATTAGTACTACAGTAGTAGTAAGTGCATCATGGAAAATAGGGACTGATACCTCAAACTGCAATATATATTAAAACAAACAAACANCTTGTACTAGGAAATAAAACTTAAGAAAGAAAAGGCATTCAGAGATGAGGCCTCCGGGGCCTTGGGCAGTTTGACTTCCTGGCAGTCCCCAGTCCTTGCTGCACCCACCTCCTGGATGTACCCAGTCTATCCAAGAATACACAGCACTGCCTGAATGTCACAGTTCACAACTGAGATATTAAGGTAACCTAAAGTTGGTATATATTTATTTTAGTAGTATAATTAATGCAAACCACCATGGTTTGATAGCTGTTACACTGGAGCAGAGAGGGGATGACAGAAACCCTTTGACAGGCACAGGGTAGGCAAATTCTCCCTCTCTCTTATGGCCTCTATTTGCCATCATCTCATTTTAGGTGGAGTAAGAGGACAGTGTCACTTCAGTACCCTACCACAGGGATAGCACATCACAGATGTCGATCAGACTAACTTTGCTGAAGTTCCCGTAAAGATGCTTTCTTAATTGAATGCCTGTAATGCTAGGTGAATTTTGAAGTCTGCTACTTGCTTTTTTTCCTCCCATGTTAACAACTACCAAATCATTTGATAAAAATACTTAGATTCCACCACTGCATCAAAAGTTTTTAAAGCATCTTGTCTCTTCTGAGACGTAACTTCAAGTTTCTGAGGCTGCAGCACTAATAGGTATTGCAGAAGTCAACATTCAAAGTAATATGGGCTGGATATGCTTGTCTTATTTCTAAACAAGCATGCCTAGATTAATAATAAACTTTGGCCAGATACATATTTTCATTTGCATGTTTTTCATATAGCATCATCATCATGTGTATGTGTAGAGTGCTAAAAATGGAGTGAAATCTTCCAGCTGAAAACAGTTCCACGTGACAAAACAGAGAGGGATCCTGAAAACTCCTGCTTCATGTCATGTGCAAGTGTGTGTGCCTGTGTCTTTTTTTTTTTTTTTTCCTCTCATCTAATTTCATCTGCGAGACTGTCCCTAGAGGACAAGACAAGAGAGAACCAATTATATCCAGCGGTTGGTTTCTCCAAAATGAAGGCATCTGTTCCATGCCAACGACTTCCACACGGAAGAAAAACAGAACTTTGAAGGCATCTGTGTTCATGGTTGACAGTTGCAGATCTTAGGGTCTTACTGTAATTGCCCAGCTGCAAACATGATTTAGTTGCTGCTGTTGTCAGCTGATCTCCTTGCACTGAAAAGAAGGGAGCTTAAATAGCAAATAGCTGAATAAAAGTCAGATATTCTTCCACAATACTGACACCTTTTCCCTCCTGAAGGAGGTATTTTTCCTGGCACAATGGGTTTGATGGAAGTAAATTGCAAAGTGGTTCTTAAACTAACATTTTACAAAATATTCTACTTCAAAATACTATTCTTCAGAAACCAGTGTGATTCACCAGCCACACAATACTGCAGCCCACCTCATTTAGCCAAGTATTCTCAGTAATATCAAGAGTATACCTGAGCAGAAGCTTTTCATCCCAAATACATATGGGAGATGAGTAACTAGCATATTTATTACTCAACTCACATCACTTTTAATGTGAGTGAATACTTTCCAAAAGACAGTTTATAGAAACATTACAGGTAATTCAAAATCTAGCTTACAGCACTGGGTGCCACATTTGCAGTGAGATACTCAGCAATGCTGTGCACCTCTGCTGCTAAAAAAATCGAGCAAGCTGTTAACAAGAAGCTCATATAAAGTGGCAAGACTCTAACTGATCTTCCAAAGCACAGGATTGAGTGCTGTTTAGAGATCCATGACTGCTTATGGTGCAGTTGCAACAAAGACAATTAAAACTGGCCTAAGCAGAAAATACACTGACATTCTCCATCCTCCACTCAGCAGATAAAAATGGATCATAGTTTTCAGAAATATTTCATGCACCTCTTGAGTTTTTGTAGTTTGCTTACCTAGGACTTTTTATGAATATCTTGAAAAAAGGAAACTTTTTTTTTTTTTTTAATAGACTCTTTGTTATTCTGCTGGATTCCAGCTGCAATCCCAAACATACTTTGCAGCAAGAGCATTCAGCCTTCCCAGCCAGGCAGTCAATGAGCTTTAAAAGGACAGTAAGGACTCCCAGACAGTCTCCCTTGCCTGGCACATACCTCAAATTATTATGAATGCCTGAAGCAGTGAACCTGGGGGGACACAGTAGGCCTAACACTTCCTGACTACTTCTAAATTCCCTCCAGGAAGGACAAGAGTTGGGAGTGAGGACAATTAACACAGCCACCTGTTTCCTGTGACCTCCTAAGGGGCAGACATGGCCACTGATGACTTACCCTGGCAATGTCACTGAGGTCCTGCCCATCCTTCTCTTTCCAGAGAAGCCATGGAATAATAAAAACAATAGCGGCCAATAATAGCTCTGTAAGAGATAGTGAAATTTAGGCCTGGACTTAAAAACAACCAAACAAAGAAACAGAAAATTAACATCAGAAGCTCCCCATGTGAAGAGGGAAGGTCTCCATGTGAAGAGGGTAGGACCAATAAATCCCAGAATATGAAAGGAAAATTATACATTGATCGCCCCCTTCCAACTACTGTAGCTGGTATTTACTGTAGCTGTGCACTTTTCTGGGAAAAGTCTGGAGCAGGCAGCTGGCCTGAACACAATTTAAAACAGATCTTGGGATACACAAGTTGAGGATCCCGGCCTAATGCACTCAATAGGAATCTGCAAGTATTATTATGGAAGGAATAGGCTTTTTCTCTCCTTTATATGGAAGTCTTGTCAGATAAGTCTGTGATTTACAATTCAAAAAGAACGCCCTTGCTTTACACTGAGACCTGAGCTAGCCCATTTTATTAGGGAGAGATCTAGATCTGAGAAAAAGTATTGCCAAGATCACGGATGTGAGATGAGAGCACAGAAAGCCTGAAGGTCCAGCTCCGCAGACTGACTGAAAGAAACACTGACTTCAGTGAGAACTGGGCATGGGAGTACCACGGAAGATCTGAGCTCCAGGATTTTAATTCAATGTTTACAAGCTCTGCTGATCCATGGAGTTGAATTAATTTATCATGGTGCACATGAAATGTGTACAAACATTCAGAAACTACCTTGGGCTATTCAATTCAGTAGGATGGCTTCCTTGTCCACCTGTAGCACGCTTTAATACAGGTTGAAGCCTGCTTTTCCAGCATTAAGTGGTTTGCCATCAAGCTTAAAAATAATAAATAGTAGAGTCATGAAACAGGTTTTGCTTAATGGTTCCTGGAACTCAGTGACTTCACTCATTAAAACACTTTCTATAACATTACCCTTAAATACTTTTAGCAATGTCACCATTAAAATAAAATAAAAAAATCATCCTGGCAGTACCATCCATTGACAGCACACCCACAGGTGCCATTATTCCCACACTTGTTGGCAGCTTTTTCTGGCACCATTATGCTTTAATGGCTCTGGCAACAAACCCTACCTGGATTTCACCAATAGCGCTCATTTGGAGCACTCTTCCCAAATATTCTTTGCAGCATTCTGTCTCCTCTGTTGCACCCTAATCATCCCATTTTCTGGCAATAGCCTCACCCTCCCACTGTCAAAGCCTGAGCTGGTCTTGGGGAGGTCTCTTCCTGAACTTGTCTAATGCATGTGTGATTCAATGTTAGGATGAACTTTCCAAGAGTATTTCAGGACAATATCTTAGCTGCTCAGGTTGGATGTTCACTCACACCCCAGCTTTAAAATTCATTTTATTACATCCCAGTAGCACAATATGACCAAATCCATGGGACAATAAAGCACAGGTACAAAACTCTACATAATCTGATGCTTCACCAGAGGGTTTGTTAAACCTCATGACTCCCAGAAAGCACACACAGCTTTACTCAACATGCCACAAACTTGTCATGGTAACATGCAGAACCAACTTTCTGATACTGCCACTACCAAAGTAAAAGAAGCAAAAACCAGGAAAGGCATTCTGAAAAATAAGCAATTGTGGGAGAAAAATGGTGATTTTTGGGGGGCTGAACTGTTGGTATTTTTTTTTTCCCCTGAGCTATTTACAATGGCACCTGGGCCACAACCAAAAGGAGTACCTGTGGGGTCACCATCAGAAATCAAAAAATGTAGGGAGCAGATCTCCACATAAAAGACGCCACAAAAAAGTTAGTGGTAATGCCCACTACATATGCAAACTGAATATAAACATCCAACATGGCAGACATACACAAGCCTCCTGGAGTTCCAAAAGTAACGACAGCCTAGTACAATTTGTAGTGGTCATACAACCATTGTCTTAGATGCTTGTCTGAATTCCTGGGCCTTACTCTCTGTAGCAACTTGGCTCTCCATAAATGATACCTATTTTATCACACACTGCTGCCTGCCACCATGTGCATATTAATTCCACTCCACTAGGTGGAGTCTTCTGTCTTTCAAGACTGCAACCTAATTTCCAAAAGGATCTATTATCTATCCTCCATGAACTTTGCACATTTACTTTACTCTAAGCACCAGAGTATACCTGTCTTGATAGACATAAAACCAGCAATGAATCAAATGCCTTCCAAAATGATTACAGAAACCATGAGGATTCCAAATCAGCATGTTACAATATGGGATCATGCAGGAATATCGTTGCTGTACAGTTCTGTACAATACAACTGTACTTTCACGAACATTCAATAAATAATACTGACTATAAAAACATATCCCTTAAATAAGTCACCATATCACATGTGCCCAAAAACTACATATAAACAAACCCAAGTTTCAGAAGTCCTGTTGAATTCTTTTTGTGTATTCTGAAATGCTTTTGAGTATCCAGGATGCTTTCCCTTTCCAGGAATCCCAAAATGTGAGAAAATGAGAGGGAACATTACAGTATTCACATTTCCATTCACAACCAGTGGAGTTAAATATGGCCGCTATTCAACAGGAACAGCAAAACTTGTATGCAGCATTTTTGGCAAAGATTAAGAAAACAAAGCACTCCCATGAATGCGTTCAGAACATTTAGATAAGAAAATCCGGACACCCTGCATCCAGCTATAATCTTTCTTTCTGGGGCTGGGCTCCACCCCAACCCCTGCGCAAAGCACCAGAAAATCCCACGCCCAAAACAAAAAGCTCCTTGGTTTCAAAACTCTCCAGGTAGGCAGTCTGTGCTCTCACACACTGCGCCAGAGCATTTGCTCGGCAGTATCTGTGAGCAGAACGCCCCACGCAGGCACGGAGCAGGAACGCCAGGCTCCCCAAGGCTCTCACCACCCCGGGTCAGCCGAGGCACGGCCTCCTCAGCGCCGCTCCTGCTGTTGGCAGATATCACGAGCTATTTAAGGCTACAGACATTTTGCCCCAATCGGCCATGTTTTCTGTAATATTTACTTCTCGTACATATGTCTATAACTATGTATACATCCCACAGAAGGTGAGGTTTAACAGGGTTAGCTTTGTTGGGGAAAAGAAGGTTTGGAGGAAAGGAAACAACTTTCATGTTGAGAAGATTTGAATCTAGTGACTGTCACGGGATGTAAACACTCTTCTGGGGAGGGAGGCTTTTTGTTATGTTTCAGGAGAGCATAGAGTTTTGGATAAAATCTGTATAAATAATTATCCCTCTGTCATTCAACATAAATTTATGCACATGTGTGCACACAGTTATGCTGGGGAATACAAACTATAAAGTAGACATGCCACAGACTTCTAGACAACCTACCACAAGCACGGATCTCACACAAAATCCAGTCTATATTTAAATTTCAGTTTATTGAATTTTAATTATTTCTGATCTGTAGATCACTTTGAGGAAAATCACCCAAGGTCAAAAGCTTACAAATCCAATTGCAAAAACAAACAGAAGCATCAGCAAGGCCCTTTCCCATGCAGATACCTACCAAAAAAATTAGTTCATGACTACTAGATTAAATTAGAATTCAACAGCTAAAACCCATTCTGATATTAAAACCAGGTAATTCTCTATGTTGAAATAACACAATACAAGCTCTCATTCTATTCTGCACATTTACTCATGTAATGTACACTGGGCTCCATAGATATGAGTGAATTATCCCTTCTTCATTTAGTTCCTTATTTATAAAATTAACAAACACATATCCTTTCCATTAGATTATTGCTGGTTTGGGTTTTTGTTTGTTTGTTTTTGTTTGTTGTTTCGGGGTTATTTATTTATTTATTATGTTATGTTCTCCAGAGATGCTTATGATAGAAAATGTATGCTTTACCAATACTATGCTTTCCAAGTCATAGAACTCACTTAGATTAGCATCTCCACAACAGTGAATATTTGAATGTTCTGTCATATACTAAACACCCTTTACATTGCTCAAGGTCCTCAGTACAGCTGTATTGCTGCAATGGGGAAACAGCCACATGTCATTTTAAGATACAATCATAGTTTATTAATAAAATTATTTTTAAAGTACATGTTAAATCCTTTTACCAACATAGTGACATTCAGCTATCCAGTGTCATTTTTCCAGTTCAAATAGATATGGTCTTAATTGCATAATGCCATTTTATCTGCTGAAGATAAAAGTGCCGATAAACAAAAATGCACATTAGGCAGGAGATTTTTCAGAATAGATTTTTTTTTTTTTTCAAATAACCCACTTGCATTAACAAAAGATGGCAATGGCTTCCAAATTATAGGGTGTTATTTTTAGTGGAAGTAGTTCAATATTCATATTGGAGCAGATGTAGCAGTTTAACAAAACAGCTCTTCAAATCCTGCACAAATTGAAAACAGGAAAACTGATTGCATTTTCTCTTATCACTTTCCTTTTCTGAATTGACACTTTTGGCCTTCTGAAAATTTACACATGGCTTTCATCTCAACAGCACCTGCTGATCAAACAGAAACCTAACATTTTCAGGAAAATGGTATAAAGGACGAGTTTTCTTTTTACCATCTTAAAGGGCATCGGCAGTCCACTTGATGGCAACAATTGCTGAGTAGATGGCACACAAAATACATTTTGTATTTTCATTCCACTTCTTTTTAAAAATTAGTTAAATCGTAACAGCTCTTCTGTATTTGCTCTTTTTCTGCTTTAAATTAATTTCAGTCTCTATCTCTGCATTACCCTGATGGGTTTCATTCTACAGTCAGCTAGATTTTAAAGATGATGTGAAAGCCTTTGAAATAATAAACACACTGCATGCTCTGCAGACAGTCGTCTTCTTTATATACACGTATATGCAATCATATAAACTGATATATACAATTATGCATTCATGTGCACATATTGCACAGACATTTCTTTTTATGGTGCTTATACCAAGTAAAGAATGTGTGTGTATAGATACATATATATGCATGTATGTTTCATTCCGCTATAGTCTCACTGCATTGAATTCCCCGAGCATTGTCGTCTGAACATGTTGAGGGGAGCAAAATTCAAAGGGCATTTATTTATTTCAAAGTGGTTCTTTGTTTTCTTTGCAGTCTTCAGACTGGGAGAAGGTCTAGCAGATGCTCTGGAACTTGAGCATCAAGACTGGCTCGAGATGCTGCCATTGGTGAACATGGCAAGCATGCAAACTGCACAATCAGAAATCCTTGGGCTCCTGCAAAAGTTAAAGGTATCAAGTCATGTATATAAAAAATGAAACACAAGTACCTTGTTATCCCACCTGCTTCTGAGCCTGTAAACTCTGAAGCGCAGCAGCAGGTAACAAGGACCATCTTCCTTTGTACATAATTCTAGGTGTAATTAAAGATACTCCTGAAACCTGCTATGTGTCAGCTTCTTAACTGATAGAGCCCTCACCCCCCTGAAGTACTCTGCTGCCATCCATTACCATTCTGCTTCAGTGATAAGGTAACCTGAAGGCAGAGATGACATACAGTAATATATGTGCCACTCCAGACAGTTGGTTCATGAATTTCAGTGTTTCATCATGCTCACTGAGGCAATCGCAAACCTGAAATGTCAATATGTTCAGTCAATGGAAGTAAAATAATGGGGCTCTATTGTCTTACCCTATCGATCTGCTGCTGTCAACAAGAATACATGCCCCCCTGGCTTTAAACAAATTTTAATTAGGCTTTTAGTTACCAGATCATATCTATATATCTATCTGTGCAAACACTTGACAAAGTGAAACGGCAGTATAAATATTTCAAACTTTTAAATATAAAGGTAATTGTTTAATGTTGCTTTAAGATATGATCACTGATAAAGCCGTTTGCTAAAGCAGTGTGCGTGCACACACTAAGCAGGCAAGTCATCTTAATCTGGGTGAGAACTTAAAAAGCACCACCGAAAGTCCATCCCAAGCAACAAAGAAGAGCGAGCAAAGAGGTCGCTTTTCCTGAAGTCCGGTGTCATTCTCTGAGGGGATTTTGGAAGTTAGGAGCCTTC
This sequence comes from Hylia prasina, assembly GCA_013397195.1. Taxonomy (NCBI): domain Eukaryota; kingdom Metazoa; phylum Chordata; class Aves; order Passeriformes; family Sylviidae; genus Hylia; species Hylia prasina. The sequence goes on from VYXD01002484.1 coordinate 1,016,983, forward strand.
ACTGAAACCACCGCAGGAGCAAGCGGTGGGTGCCCGGGCGTGACAGGCCGGGACTGTCACATCCCCTCGGCCCCGCTGCCACTCCAGGCCGGGGCTCCTTCACCCCGTCCCGCCAGACACCCGGACACGGCACTCTCTGCTCCCCTGGGCTGTGTTTAAAGTGAGGTCCCTTAGTCATCACCTTTGTTCTGCGGCCACCTCCTCCCTCCCCGCGGCCAGCCTGACAGCCGAGCCCCTGTCCGCTCCCCTCGGCGCTGCCCGGGGGCGGGGGGAAGGCAGCACAACAAAAGGCAGATCCGTCTCCCCGCCGGCTGATCTCTGCCCGTAAATCCCCCGCCCGCTCCGGGAGCACGTAGGTGGTTACATCTTCACTTCTCCCCGCGCCTATCGACTTGCGCACCGCCGAGGGAGCCGGGCCGGGCCGGGCGATGTGAGGCGCGAGGGGTGTCCCCCCCGCCCGCCTCTCCGCCTCTCCCGCCCGCGGGTGGAGATTTTACCTTCCGGCGGCGGGAGGGACGAGGAGGCGCCGGCGCGGCCCGGGCTTTGTGCGCCTCACGCGCCTCGCAGCTTATCTGCGGCGCAAGGACGGAGCATCGCGGCTCCGCGGCCCCGCCGGCGCGGGGGGAGCGGCACGGCGGCGTGCATCGGGGCGATTACGGTATCAGCGCGGCCCAGATGGCGGCCGGAGGATGTGCAAGGCGGCGGGGCCGGGAGCGGGGCTAGGGCCGGCCCGGGGTCCCCGGGGAGGCCGCGCCCGGCACGAGGAGAGGCACCACCTCCGCACCGCCCACCGGGGGAGAGGGCGGCGGTGCCCAGGTCTTCATGTGCCTGCCCTCTAGCCGGCATCCGGCCCGGCTCCGGCCCTGGAAGTTGTGCAACACCTCTCCGGGATAAGGACGCTGCCAGGGGGTCGCGCAGCGCTGGCTCCCCAGGGCTGACTGCTTCCAGCCCGGCTCCCCTTTCACAGACCATTACCTACATCCCGCAGCCCGGCTCCCCCC
>VYXD01002484.1:1041305-1081455 GCA_013397195.1 Hylia prasina
TTTTTTTTAAGTGTGAATTCCAAAGTTTGAGGTAGGAACAAGGCATGAATTATTTCTATTGGTTTTAAGCTATTGAGGTGCAAATCTGAATACTGCTGGAAATGTTTGTTAAGATAAAATGGTCGATGTGGTGAAATAAAACCAGAGATAGCACCCAAGTTCCCATATTATTCAAAAGTTCCCACACAAATATAAATTTTTAAAATTATGATGTCTGATAGGAAAAGTCCCGTGAAATAAGAAAATACATATATATATGTGTGAAATGTCATTTGTAATCCTCACTATGTCAAACTCCTGGAGGTTTCATTAAGGTGGGTCAATTTTTCAGCAAGTCTGGAGAGATTTAAGACTGCAAGAGTTTCATACCATAAGGTTATGTATGTTCTAATAATTCAAGTAAGATGGATAGTTAAGACAGGTTGTATGGTTTTGACCTCAGACTAAGAAAGTTGTTCTTTTTTCCGCTGAGTTTTGGATTTCATTCACAGCTGAAACTCATGGCAAAACTCCAGGGTCCCACTTTGTGTTTTCTTGACCTTGGGCCTGTTGTGTTAATATGTCATGTGACAGAGCAGTCTGAATGGCTTAACCTCTCAGGTTACATCACCTCTTGATGGTAGCCAAATTACAATGAAGAGCATTACCACCCACCCATCCCAAAGTGAAATTAGAGATGCCCTTTTTGGTGGCCAATGCCTAGGACAGGCTATGTTGCATTTAGGAATACTGCACAAAAAATTACTCCAACAAATGGAAGGATCCAAGCTAAAGAGGACAAATCTGTATGCACGAATAACAAATGAAAATTTTACAGAAAGACTTGGTGAGTATAACCAATTGCAATGTTTTGCTTTACTGTAAAACACCTATTCCTGTGAGAGGAAACACTCAAAAGCTTCTTATGGGTGCAGACTACAGAATCAACAGCAGTGCCTGAGATACCCCCAAACACCATTCCGCTGCATCTCAGGTGGATTTGTTGATGGAAGGGCTACAAGCCAGACAGAAAAACTGCAAGTGAGCTTGGACAGTGCTGAATGCTTTACTATGAACAGGCCACAGTTTGTGACATTATTCATGCCATTGAGAGTCATTGCAATTTTAAAGTGGACTATATTTTACTTTGAAATCTTAAACAATAGGAAGTGTCAGGTTCAGTTATGTGCAATCAGACTTGAGTTGTAAATGGCCTTTTATAACCATAGACACTATTTTGATTGAGTCTGTACAACGCACATACAATATGAAATATGAAGAGAGGAAAACATAATGTCACACAATTGTACTCTGCAGTCTTGCTGAAATTTCAGCTTTTCACAGAACACCCACCATCAAACATCTAAAGATTTCTTTGGAGTCTCACAAAGGGTTAAGGCAGCTTGTTTGGCATTAGATATTTGTATAATGAGCTTTTACTGAAGTAATTAAAATTTGTTTATAATTAATACAGATGAATTGGTTTCTGCACAATAATAGTTAGGAGATTAACAAAGGCCACATTTTGGCAACGGGGCTACATTCTTTTCCAAGTGCTGTGGGACTTTATCCAATGAATGTCTGTCCAATCCGGCTGATTCTTCAGAGATGCCATATGGCACTGCTATGCATTACAATTTTTTTTCTAAAAGGCAGCCATATGACATAACTGATCTTCAAAACGTTGTCAGAAGGCATTACCTAGGTAGACTGCGAGCTGCTTTCCAAAAACTTAGCAAGCACAGGGGCTATTAATTATGAGCAAAAGAAATGTGCACACACACGCTGGAAAGTTGGCATCCTTTCCTCTCTAGTCACAGCTGAGCATCCCTTAAACTGCTCAAGCTAGGAAAGTGAAGATGGATTTATCTTTTTTTAACTTTACACATCTTCTTCTAAAATTTTAATGCAGCAATTTCACAATCAACTTATCTCAGAAGCATCAGCACATCTGACCCCCAATGCCCATGAACATCTTATTTTACCAGCAGCATGTGTTGTTATACTAACTCCACTGCTTTCACTAGCACATTTTCTTAGATCAAGAAATTGTTGCCTTTACACACCCTCTCAAATCAAGATAATGCACACCATCCTTGAAGTCAGTCATATTATAGATAGATATAGATATAGATATATAGATAGATAGATAGATATAGGTATAGGTATAGATATATAGATTTGTTACCTGTTACATTATTTGCCTTCCTGTGAAAGGTACTAAAAGCCCCCATGTCTTTCGTGGTGTTGTATGGATGAGACCTAAAGACTTTGCTTTTGGTCCTTCTTGCAACACATGAACTGCAGTATCACCATGGGTGGTTCACGTTCTTTTCTATTCTCTTTATTATCCCAATAGGCATAGCCATGCTCATTCTCCTCTGCAAAACTTCTCAAGCACTTCAGCTCACACTGCTCACTCTCGTAAAACCTACCCTGGGGACCTTTGTGTTCGTTCTCAGGTCAGAAAATTTCTACAAACCTGGGAACATTCTATGGGTTGGTCTGCAGTGTGACCTTATTGTGATACCACTTCCTGTCTGCTTTCCTACGTAGCAAGCTTTTTGCCTAAAGAAGGAATATTTTTTCACGTAATTACTTAGGAGCTGGAATTGCATCTAGTCATCTCTTCGCCACGTGTGCAGTCCCCCTCTTCTGGTCATTAAGACATTTTGGCATGGCTGCAGCTCAATTTTCTGTGTTATTTTCTGATATTCTTAAATATGTGGAATGTTACACTGAACTACTCTGGTAGTAGTACACACACTGCATGGCTATTGCCCCCCCTGCCATATGACAGCTGCTTAGCACGGAGATATTTTAATGGATATACTCTGAATTCCAATTATAGATCCTATATATTTGGAATCAAATCATTTATTGTTGTTTTTGTCTCATACTTTCATTCCCTTCAGGTATTGTGTAGCCACGTAGACTAGTACGTTATTCTTCTGGTGATTAGCAAAAAGAGGCTTCTGCAAGGATATCAAAAAGTTGTAAAAGGGATTGCAGAGGTCAGGCATTATCTTGAAAACTGGAGGCTAATGTCAAAAATCACACATAGAAATTATTTTGAGGTGGCTTATACTTGCACATCAGTCAGTGGCAGGGGGTTGATGTGGCTGGCATTGTACATCTGGTGACAGAAGTATTGAGTGCTGAAGCGTTCTTTCCTAACAGGTTCCTGGAGCAGTCAATGTCTCACATGGAAACTATTCACATTGCTACTGCTATCTGAGAGCTTGATATTTTTCACAGCTCAGTATGTAGGGGATGAGTTCAATGCAGGTAGAACAGTTTGTGACACTGGTGTAAAGGATTCAGCAAGACAATGCTGAACCCAAAGACAGGAAACCACACAGACGGCTTCGAATAACATTTCATGGTTTGGTTTCTTAAAATGTTCAGTGACAACTCATGAGTTATCTGTGTCTCATTTTGCTCTTCACATGACATTCGTGAATTCATAAATGGAAAGGATTCCTTCTTCGCAGTGTCTGAAAGTCAGGATAATGATTGCTTGGAGAGACCAATCATATTGATAGGAGCTGCTTTAAAGTTCATCACTTTTAATTTACTGGATATTTTCTGCAATAAGAAATGAAAACTTTTTTCTACTGGTCCATATGTGTATTGCTCTTCATTCAACTTTTGTGGAAGATGTGTTTTCCTTAGAGATAATTTTCATGGCCACCTCAATGGGACACCAAGCCCCTGAAATATCTGTATAATAATGTAACATACACCTAGAGGACTGGAGGATAAAGACTGACTTTTATCCTGAATTTGATGCCTGAAAGAAGATGCCTGCTCAAGTCAGTTAGCACTTAGAAACACAGAGCAAGGCATTTGCCAGCCTTCAGGTTGGAAGCTGGTGAAATCTCTGAGCACTGCATGTTTTAATGCTTTTCTCATGATTGCAGCACATTAAAATAACATGCAACTGTTATAATCCATGCACCTATTAATTCTTCTTGTGTGAGTTTTAGTGTGATGTGCCATGTGTGTGCATCCAAAGAGTGTATGTTTGGACTTTAATTCCCTGCTTTCTGAGGTCCAGGGAAAGCTGTGTGTTTAATGAAAGGAGTTGTGAAAATAGGAGCAGAGTAAGTGGCCATTTCTACTGATCGAAGAATATTCAATAAATAATGAGTGCACACATAATCCAGAAAGTTCTGAAGTACCAGAAAAACAGAACTGTGAAAGCTGAAAACTTGCCTATATTCTCTGCACTGTGGCTGCAGGTAAAATGGCATTATCTTTTGCTAATATTAGAATTGAGGAGAATTTTCTACACCCAGAATTTTCTTGTTTTGTGACACAGCTTCCTTACAAAGGGATTTCTTTAGGGGTGATGCAGCAAACTGTGTTTTAAAGAATGCATATGCTTCAGAGATAAAAGCCTGAAGGGGACATGCAGATGACAGGAGGGCCAGAGATGAGAGAGCCAACAGCTGCTGTGTTCTCCAGACTCTGTGGTCATCCAGCCCAGCAACTTTGCCTGGGAGAACAGACTGCTCTGCTGTGTTGTCTTGTTTGCTCCTTATTCTGCTTGATGGGTTTTTCTGAATCAGGTTACATCATGACTTTTAAACAGGGAATTGTTATAACACCAAAAAAAAAAAAAAAATTGACTGTAACAGCTGTTTCATAAGTGTTAAAAGTTTACCATGAAAGCATGAATTAAGGCAGATTTATGAATATGCTATTTTTAACATTTCTTTGGGATAAAAACATATTTAGAATATGTGCAGCAAAATCCCTTATGTAAAGTAGTTATTTGACATGTAGAAGACACACTCTCCAAAGTTTAAGATCTTGTTATTTTTCATAATACAAAAAGCCATTAGAATACGTTATGCACTAATGTCAAACTATATCCTTGAGCTGAAGAGATGCTGATTCACACAAATTTTAAATATGTCTTGAACTGATAAACTTTCCATTTATTTATACAATTGAAAGATATTTAAAACAACCAAGCCAAATCATTCTTAACTTCATTTTTTTTTTCCTGGTGCCAGGTTTCATCTTGGAGGGAACTTTTCTAGTTGATTTAAAACACCGTAAAAGAGGATTTGTAATGGAAATCTCTACCCTTGCTGTAACAGCATTAACAGGTACCAGTATCTAACAAAAGTCCATACTCTGCCATGATGTACTGAAAGTGATGTGAATAGAATGCCATTATTTGAAGTGAGAGGAGGGGAAATGAAATTCAATTCATCCACCTTAATAGAATAGTCTTATATTTAAGAGATAATGTCAGCAGAATAGAACATTGTCACAGGAAAATTAACTGCTGCTGCTGCTACATGAACACCAGGGTAAAGCTGAGGTACTCAAAATAAATATAGGGCTAAGCTGATGGCTACTTTTGAAATAGGAAATTCTGATCCTGTGACAATGTTCTGCTATACAGATGACTTGTTTATCCTGAAGCGTGGCAAAACCATGGGATCAGGGATGCTTTTTTGGGGACAACCTTGCAAGGTTTCCCTCCACCCCTCCCATTCCAGTTGTATGATCTCTCTCCAGCTGTAATGTACACTCCTTTCTTGGCAGTCAGTTGGTGGAGATCAGTGCATTGGTCTGTGTTAAAAAGTGCCTCCATCCTAAATATGGGGTGTTTTAAGAGAAATAATTTCCTGTTGCAAATTTCTAGGTCTGCCGCCTTCTCAAAATACTGTCTTAGCACAACAGCCAATCTAACCCACTGTGGGATGGGGAAATGGGTCCAGCAGGGACACAAAAGCCTTCAGCCATTAGCATTGCCCCCCAAGTCAGCAGTGATGAAGTGACAGCCCCACTGACAGATGCAGACAGGATCACCCCACCTGGCAGTGTCTGTTGTGGAAATGATGCTTTCTTCGGTTGCTGACCTCTTGTTTCTGTTTGCACACACGAGTACTCTGAAAGGCAGTGCTGGAAGCAGTCCAAGGTGTGTTCCCTCAGCTCCTCTTCATATGAGAATCGAGCGCTGAAGCCAGGTGCAAAACTTTTCAGCCAGGTGCTGAATTCTGTCTTGGGACGTTTAATCATAGTCTGAACAGCACGGGGATTTGGAGGCATAGAAACAATGTTGGTGTGATTTTAATTCTTCCACCGGTTGCCACTGTGGTGTCCGTGTGGGGGATGGAGAAAGATGCTGTGGGCACTGTGGGGAGGGGGCAGAGGTTTTCCATTCCTGCCCTCCTAGACCTGTTGTGCTCCTCACAAGAGTGTTTTGAGCTTTATGGATACTGGCCAAAGAGGGGAGAAAAGCCTTTTTCACCTTGGTACTTCATATATTTAATATACTATGTATAAGTAAGTCATCAAGTCGTTTGAAATTGTGTTATTATTCAATCTCCTTTTGCACTACATTCATCAGCATGGGTCTGAATCGTTCCCAGTGCACAGAATGATGAATAATTCCCCTGAAATACATGACTCTTATCACGTGTAGAATGGCAAAATTCAGCTGATGATGATTAACCTGAATGAAGATAGTTTTATATTATAGATCTCATTTATTTTAAGGCCAGCAAAGACCATCATGATAAACAAATCTTGCATGACACATATAACAGAACTTCACAAAATAATTACTGCATATATAGTTCAGTAACTTGTTGTTGAGCCAGACTATATTATTTCTCTTAAGACATGCAGACCAGGTACCATGTGATGAACACTTGCCACATACCTGAGCAATTTCTGCCAATATTCAATTAAACTCAAGTAAAATTGAACTCAAGCAAAGTGATATTCTAACATGATATATAGGTGTATAGGATTGTTACCTTCAGCATTATGGACTCTGACAAAAATTACTTCTGTCTGTAATAATAAAAAGTTTGAATACGAATGACAGCCTGAGAGACACCTTTATTAACCCATACTAAGCCACAGTTATTGAATAAAAAATGCTTTAATATGCCATGTTTCCTCTGCCATGTTGCTAACAGTTTCTTGGGTTTTTTTTTTTAATTTATGAACAAAGATCTTGATAACTACAGCAGTTTACAAACATTGCAAATAGCTTGTTATTGGGTTTTTTTTTCTTTCCCTGATTCCTAGCACTGGTTTCAAATATTCCCTGATTCAGATAGGGTACATTGTGAGGGACAGTAATGGAGGTGTCACATTAATCAGCAAGTTAAAAGCAAACAAATGAACATGGCCTCATACACAATTTACATCCAAACTGTAGAATTCTAGATCACAGAATGAATGTGAAAACATCACATTCATCCATGTCTGATACGTTAAAAACTGATCATACAATATTTAATTAAAGTACTTTACCTGCATCTCAAAATGCCCTTGAGATACAGCTACTTGGAGGCCAGGACCATATCCTAAGAAGGTATCATTGCATTTACCATGAGTTTTTTTCTACTTCTTTAAGCAACTGCTGGTGCTTAGCTTACTCTCAGGGGCTGACTGGGTAAGATGTAGTTTTGTTCTGAACTGATAAAGCAATCGTTATTTTCTTTATTGGTACCTGAATTGTTCCACTTGACCCACAGTGCAGTACATCGAAGAGTAAATCAAAGTTATGAAGAACAAAAAAGTAGAATTTAAATGTTCTGCCTGGTAAGCTTTCACAGATTTCACTACTCTGAGAAATGCATTTTTAGAAATGTGGCTCATTTGCAGTCTAACCTTTCAGACCCACTATCAAAGCGAGAATTGCCATAAAGACATCACCATGTGTAAAACAATTGGCCCTCAATCAGCTGTCAAAAACTTGAAATTACAGCTAGATCATATCTTCTTTTATCTGAGAAGCCGCCTAGATCTGTGATTCAGAGACTGGCAATTACTGGTCTACAGGACAAGAACAGTTACAAAGTTAATTACCTGTGATTATCTTACAAAAGCTGGTGATTATATAGCCGAATGACAAAAGAAGAGTGCTCATGGAGACAAAAACAGGCGGTACCATAAACTGATAAAAACAGGACCACCCATTGTTCAATTAGAAATCGCCCACTCTAGTTTATGTTGCTATTACAGTAACACATTGCCCATTCTCCTCAATCTCCTTGCCTTCTCTCAAAGGAAATACTAACCTCGGGAAAGACCTGCAATTCTTCCCTTTCTTGAGGCTTTTCTCTGCCTTTACAGTTTCACCGTGAATGTTAAAGGCTCTTAGGAGCCGACACAAAGTACAGCGTGGAAAGGGGCAGCCAGCGCTGTGCCATCTCCTCCCCCAGCTTGTTTGGTTATTTACCCTAATCTTCTAGACCTTATCATCTCTCCTTGACTCATCCTTTAGCCTGCTGAATAGTAACAATGAGTTCCAGCTGCTGAACAGCAAATCTGAAACCCGTTCACAGTCCCAGCCCTGCGACACGTGTGGGGCCAGTGGTGGAGATACGAATGCAGCAAATTCTCTTCAGAATTTGTTTCCAAAAAGAACCCCCACGATCAGGGAGTCACACACGTGTTCCGTGATAAAATTTGTCTACAGAAAATCTCATTTATGCAAGAGCCTGCCTTTGTTTAGACAAACTTCATTTTAAATTTCATAGACATTTTGCCTGCCTTGGGGTTTTTGCTTCAGTCCAGGAATCAGGTTTTTTTCTCTCTGCAAAGTTGGTTTTGGTAGTCACAGGTTCATGTGTTGAAGGTGTTAGCTGTTGTCTAATGGGGAAAATTATCCATAAGCATCGAGGTGAGTCAGAACTTGCAGAAACTGTTTTAGCATTCCTTCGGGTTTCCTTAACATGTGTGTGAATGAAGGTTTTATTATACAAATATTAATAGGATTCCAAATGCATGTCTGTAATTTGATGGTCTTCACAGCATCCCTGGGACTTCTCAGAAAGATGCCCGTGGTGTTGCAATTAGGAAGAGCAGTGGAAGCTGTGTTCCTGACATTCAAGTAAAAAGATTTTCATAAATGCACTTGAATGTAACCAACTTATAACTGACTCTCTTGCACTTAAGTTCTGAAAATACTCCAGCCAGAGTCTGTGCACAGGGAATTTAATAAGGCAATATAACTAGGCCATACAGCTCAAGACTGCATAAGTGTTAGCGTGCAGGCTACAGCCATGTTTGAAAAGTTGTGATGGGAAAAATATAATTTGAAATACAATTTCAGCTCTTAAATAAGTGTCAGGGCTTTAAGCTTTTCTATCAATATGAGTAACTGCAGATCAAGGAGGTAAACGAAGGATCCTTTCCCTTCTGGCCCAGTTTCCAGAGTACAGAGAGCTTACTGTTGGCGGCATTGCTCCATGGTGAAGACAGTGACTGTGCAAAGCCCCCAACCTTTGGATGTAAATACCCTACAAATCCAGCACTCAGATTCCTGTAATTGCTCTAGTCTACCCGCTGTGCTCTCACTGTCATGCTGCTGCGCCTGATACATTTCATTTTAGTGGATGAGGATCCAAACAAATTCTTAGGAAGGCTAGTCCACCGAAGACTGCAGAACATGTAGCACAGCTTTTGGCCCAACATCTCCCAAAACGCAGCACTTCGTGTATGCTGGCAGCACCTGGTGCGTGGGGAAGGAAGCATCACTTGACACTCTGCTCCTCCACGCTTGCCCAGTGTACCACCTTCCTGACTGGAAAGCAAAGGGACGTGGCGGGGGAGCTTCATAATCAGCCGGGGAAAGGAACAGGCTGAGCCAACGCTGACACCAGCCCTGCTGCACTGCGCTCCTGCTTGATTTCAGTAGGTGTTGGCTGTGCATTTTTGAAGGGCAAATTTACCTCCAGCTTAATAAGCATGATAAGTCATAGATTTGCTGGGAGTAGGAGTAGAAGCCCTCCCGCATCTGTTAGCACATTATTAGCACAGCTTGTTACGGGGCCTCACGTGATGCAGCCCTAGTGCAGGACGCAATTACAGATGAATTCCTGCTTTGCCTCCCCCACTGACTCAGCATCACAGCTGGAGCTAGCCACAGTCACATTGCAGGAGGTGAAAGGTACTCTGAATTATAGATTGCCTTTGACCTTTTTTTTGGTTTAAATTAAGGATATCATCCAGGAAAGTGCCTCCAGCCAGGACACTGCTTAAACATATGCTTAACTTCCACTAGGGGCTGGTGCTCATCAATGGAGATGAAGCGCTTGCTTACAGTACAGTGTGTGCACAGACACTACCCTGATGATGATTAAACACCTTTCCAAAGAGGAGTGTAAATGACAGATTCCTAAAAATGGTAACCAGCATAGCTCTTGAAATCCAGAAACACCCTCAAATTCATGAAAATATTCCCTTAAAATTCAGGGCAGATATTGAATTTCAGCCACAGAGTATAGATACATTAAAAGGGAATACTATGAAAATTATACATACTTCAAAAGGTAAGAGAAACAAAGACTGTTAATTGAGAAAATCAAAACTAGATATTAGTATGCCATCACAGAGGGATATCAATCTGAACAAACAAACCGCCTTACAAACCCCGTAAATGGGAATTAAGGTCAACTTAGTGTCTTTTCATCAGAGTGTTTTCTATGATAACTTTGTAAGTGCTCTTAATATATAACAAATAATCTCAGGGCAAAGATCTGTTTGAAGGAGATATGATTGATGACCTATCATCCCTAATTCACTGTTTATACTCGTAGTGAGCCTATTGGGAAAATACCTCATTCATCAGGGTATTAGTGAATTCAACCAACGTATGGCACCTTCATTTTAACAAACTAAAGGAGAAAAGCTAAATGGGGGAAAATTGACAACCATCTCTGATTCTATGATAATGCAATTAGGCTGCTCCTCTCCAGAGCTTTTGCTAATTCACAAAACAGCTTCAGTCGGCAGGTCATAAATATATGATCATTTTTCACACTGAAAAGTAATGATGCCTTGACACGAATCAATAAATCTTGCTGAAGTCATTTATACTTTTGTGTTGTGCATACAAATCAGTTTAAAAACAACTATATATTTTTTTTACTCTTACATAGTGTTTGTTTACAAAAAATAATTTCACAGAGGCTTCTGTGTTCCTTGTGTACCCAAAACTCAAAATGAAATTGATGCCTGTCTTCAGGATCCAGCAATCCTAGACCAGGCCTTATGGCTGTTAAAATCTCATAAAGTCTGATGAAGTTGTAAAAGGAAAGCAGGGTGAGAGAGGAATGAGGTAAAATAGCATTCTCTTTTTCTTCTCATTTGGCTTTGAACTTCCTTCTGAAAATATATTGAGGGTTTCCCAGTAAATCTTGAGATTCCCATTGTTAATTCATGCAAGTTCTCACTCTGTGCCTTCAGCCGTCCTTGGGGAGAGGCAAGTGTAAGGCTTGACATTATGCACTGCAATGTTGCTATAAGGGAGAAAAGGACAGACACACTACAATAAGAAAGGATATCAGAGCACCAAAACATCTCCTTTAGTTGTAGGAGAGATGCAAGAAAAACCGTAACTGATTCTGCATAACAAGTGAACTTTGCCACCAGTCTCATTTAGTAGAGATTTTAAATCCCAATGATATTCTTAATGCAAAGTCTGTCTTCTCATAGGATTATGACAAATTACATGGTTAAGGTAAGTACAGTAAAACCCTGAGTATGTGTGTTTGCCAATAGGAACCGTGCATGTCACTGTTCTGTGACAAATGAAAGTTATCTCCTTCTGCCTCCTAAGTTTTGTGGGTAACAACTGAATAAAACCCAAATACATTCCTTATGTCATGAGTATGACAGAACTTTACCTGAGGCAGATATATACAAAGATAACCAATAAAACTGCAATGCTAGCCACTGATTTAGTGATAAAACTGCGTTGCACAACTTAGCAAAATATAATTCATGTTGTACAGTCTCTCTTTACACCCAGGAGCATACAAATTCACAAAAGCATACTATGGCACACAAATGAATGATCAGGACTGATCCACAGTAAATGTAAAGATGCACAGGCTGATAAATACTTCAGGTAGCTGATGATGTTTACCTTGTTGTTAAAATACTTACATGTTGTTCTTGTACTCCCTGTGTATTCTGCCCTGTCTCAATTATTTGATCTCTCTTATGATAAGTAGCCAGTTTGCAATGCACTGTGCAACTAAGCCAAACACATACAGTACCTGGATGAAAATTTAACAGTAAATTTAAGTGCAAGCTACTGTGTTTATGTAATTTATATTTCACATACTTAAGTAATAAAATAATATTTTAAACAAAGACAGAATGTATTTTTTTTGAATAGACATTAAATACCACCTTATGAAATGGTACTTCAGTAGTAATTTTAAACAGTGTTAGTTTTCAATCATATATTCTGTAATGAGTATTTTAATAAAATAATGAGGTTTAGGTTTCAAGCTGATGGCAATTAATATGGCATTGCTGAAGTTGGAGGGAATTTGTTACATGCTTTAAGTGTATATGATTTTTCTGAATGAGAGCCAGGAGAGAATCTAGACATTATATCTCCCCCTGATGTCTGATGCTCAGCCTCAAGATTTTTGAATTTCAAGGGAGAAAGAAAAAGTGCCTCAATAATTGTGTCACTGGCCTGCTCACCAGAGTCATCTGTAACAGACCTGCCCAGCATCTATAACTGCATCCTTTCTGTCAACTTAATCTGGTTTCCAACACTGCTGAAGGTGTGGTATGCATTTTGTGAAGGTTTTTACAAGGAAAATATTTGGATTAATGATATAATTTAGTGGCAATTTAGTGACAGTAGGTCTCAGTAGAGTGACAATAGGATTGAAAAAGTAAACCAGTGGGATATACTTGATTGTGGCTGTTGGGCCGGCAGCAGGGAAGCTGCAGGGGTCACACTGATTGGCATTGTCACTTTCCCCATTCATCAAGCAAGGCCAGACTTCCCAAATCATTTACCAGATGGGGCAGCTCGTCAGTTTAAACACCTGATATGAAGCCATCCGTCATCTGATAACATGATCGTTGGGCTGCAGCTGGCTCGGTGCTCTGCAGCCTGAGTGCACATGTGATGGACTGGAGCCAGGGAAGCAGGCTTAGCAGTGCTGTACTCCCCTGATAGGATTTGCAGCCCTCCACTGGACCATGGAACAGGTGGAGACAGAGAGAGAATGAAAAAATTACCATGTGTTGCAGGGATTAGAGAGCACACACTTACCACTCCACTTGAATACCAATCAAAGGACAACCTTGAGCCAGACGAATTTAAGGCCATCCATGATGTAATACAGAGAATATAGGTTCTTGCATATGTTGACACATCTTCATTTTCCTGCAGGGCTTTGAAGGGATAGCTGACAATACTGTAATTTGTTTTCTAATGTGAACGACAGAACAGATATTTGGAAATACAGCCTTTTTCTACTTTCTTTTTCAAAGGACATTTAAAACATGGAAATCTCTTTAAAAAAAAAAAAAAAGTGTATTTCTGCAAACTGACCAGAGATCCTACCAGTTTTTCTCAGGAAGACAACAGTCTGAGAAGAGAGGAAGTGCTATAAATTCAAAATATGATTATGTTTACTGAAAGCCAATCCTGTTGTTCAAATTCCCCCAGTAATTGAAATGCTCAGATCTTCCTGATTTCAAAGGAGTTAGATTCCTAAATGGCTCTGAGGGTCTGTCTTTTGGTGCCTCTGGAGCAATACTGCAACTGCTTTCTCAGACAACCGGTACCTTGGCTTTGATCTTGGGTAAATCCCTCCTGGGAGAATCTATCTGGGGTAGATTCTCTGCTGTAGCCTACCAGGTACAATAAATGGCTTTATTATGTAAAGGTAATTTCCAGAAAGTGATCTGGTTTTCTGCCCAAACAGAATATTCACCAGGCTCCCTGGGGTCATCACAACAATTTTTTTCATAGAATTATGGAATCATAGAATCATGGTTTGGGTAGGAAGGAACTTTAAAGATCATCTGGTTTCAATCCCCTGCTGTAGGCAGCATCACTATCCACCACACCAGGTTGCTCAGAGCCCCATCCAATATGGCCTTGACACACTTCCAGAGATAGAACTTCCACAGCTTCTCTGGGTAACCTGTTCCAGTGCCTTACAACTTTCTTTGCAGAAGTGTGTATCAGTTGATCCCATTTTGGTGCAGACATCCTGGGGGTATTCCTTCTTCTCAGAGCAAATGCCTCTGCTCTCCTCCTCCTCCTCACAGCCTGATTTCACAACTGCACCACGGCTCTGCAGGGTGTGGAGGATCAGAAACATGATTTTGGTGGACAATCTCGGGACTGGCAGCCTCCCACAGCAAGCTGTGGGCTGAATTGGGCTCCTCTGCTCCAAGGCAGGTCTCCCCCTTTGTGCCTCAAATGATAACAATTGGGAAACCATGTCCTTCCCCTAATGGTCCAAGAACAAATGTCTTTGGGAGCCCTGAGTGTCCCTTGGTCTTCAGGATCCAGTGCTGCTTCATCCAAGGAATAACAGCTCATCAAACCTGCTGGAGGTGTCAGTGCTGCAGTTGGTTATTTCAGGATGGAGACGAGGGAACTCACCCCTCTGGAGGATACATATGGTCAAGGACAGGATGGAAGATGTGTATTATCAGTGTATATATATCTTATCCCTCAAAAACAATTGCTTATGCAAAATTCTTCCATTGACTGTGCCTTTTCCTTCCTGAAAATTGTTGCCAGTGAATGATCTGCTTGTGTGTAAAGATTTATTTCTTTCAGTTCTGATCAGCTATTAAGACACATGCCCTTGAAGCAGCTTTTGTGTTGAATTGTTCCCTTTTTTTTTTTTTTGTAATTTCATTTTAGGCTTTATTAAAGTTATGCGAACTAAATTAATTAGAAATTTAAGGTTTGGGATGTGGGTTTTTTGTTTGTTTTTTTTGGGTGATTTTCTGTTTGTTTGTTTTTTGGGGTTTTTCTGTTGGGTTATTTTTTTCAAACAGAGTCAAAGGAAATATTCTTACTTCACTTCTTAAAAGGTTTCATTTCCCCATGGGAATTAACCTGCAATTATAGTGTGAAATAAATTCTTTTTTGGGAAGGGGACACTGTTTTGTCAAAAACTCATTACCCAGCTGTACACAGTTAAAAGCATCAGAGATACTATAATTTAAGTTTGAGACAAATGGAATAAGCTGCAAGGCAAATTAAAAGATTGTAATTTGTTTATTATATACATTCTTTTGTCTTACTTTGATTTTTTTAATATATACTCTATCCTCATTTTCTGTTGGATAAATTCTGCTTCTTTTTCTATTTCAATGACTGTCTTTTTGCAAGACTGATAGTAGGGGACTAATCTCAGATATGAGGAAACTTAGAACACATGCAAAAATTGGACATAGAGATACAGCATTAAAAAAGGTGAAAACTCATGAAGGGATCATAGGAAATAACATAAATTTTGAGAACTAGTCAGATATCTGCAGACATACAAAAAGATCCTTCCTTCCTTCCTTGCAGCAGAGATAGCAGAAAATTTCAGCAGAAACTGAGAATGAGTTACTGAAAAAAAAATGCCCCTGGCTCATTAACACAAATGATTCATGATATTTTAGTGATGAAACAGAAGTTTTTATGCTGGCAATATACCTTTAAATCTGTTTCTGTTGACAACTGCTTTTATTTATCTATAGAATAATAATTAGTAACTTCAAACAATAACAAGGCTATTTTATGAGAGGAATCATGACTTTATTCCCAGCATAAAAATGGAGAAGCTGAGACAGATGAAGTGATTTTATATCCCTGTGAGGATTAAGTGATGGTCAGAATTTAGGTTTGGTTTTAAGCTGTAAGAAAGTTTTGGTGTTGTTTTTCTCCCTCACTTTTAATATAGCAGCTAAATAATACACACAGGTGTACAGATGATTTGTTAAGAAAGTACAAATCAGAAAAATAAGGTAGAAATGACAGAAAGTGGTAGATAGTGACAGAGGGTCATTTTCCATCTAAATTTGTACAAGTATTTAAAAGAGCATCATCTTAGGGGTTTTTTGTTTGTTTTGTTGTTGTGGGGTTTTTTTAGTGTACGGGTATCTTCAGGTGCTTTAATTGCCTAAGTATGGTGTTACATTTATTTGGAAGCAAATAGCTGAATTAATTTCATTTCAGTCTTCTTTATTTTAATTTGTTGTTGATAAAAAAAAAACGACAACTCCCCCAAACCATCAGGTATTGAAATGAATGCACAAATTTAAAAGCATGCAAAACAAGAAAAACATGCAAGCTTGTAACTGGATGTCTCTAAACACAAGACATCCCAGGTTTTCAAATCCATTTCTCACATCTTTCAAATCTTCAACCACCTCCCACTGAAATAAATTATTTTTTCCCCCTGAATCCTGAATCTCTACCGACTTCATTCTATACAGCACCATGGAGAAAATATAATAACAAAACATAATAATAATAATAATATCAGTTGTCATGGATGTACAGAAAAATTTGTAGAAGACACCCTGAACACTTAAAATTACATATTTACATGTCTTCTCTGCATCTTTAACACAGAAGTAAAATTCATGTTTTGCTGATAACCTTGGTGCCAGAATGTCACATTCTCTTTTTATTCTCCTTTCTTTTGCAGTTGGGGGGAGAAGAAGAAAAAAAAAAGCACATTACAATCCTCATATGTAAATTCTATAAGCTTTACTGTTCTCCTCAGGTGTGCATGCCAAGTTTTCATTATGAAGGCTCCCTGCTGTGAAAAAAAGGTACATTTTCACTTTCATGTGTCTGTTCCTTTGTGGTAGAAAGGCTTGAAACATTAATGAGTAAACTAAACTAAAACTGTACAGACATTCCTGCAGGAAATTGGGTAAGTTTCTGATTCTGAGGGGAAGAAATTCAACTAGGTCAATAAAATCGTGTGGTTTTGACACTGTGAAGTCAGTTGTCACTAAGGAGTTACCCATGCTATTTTTATTCATGTTAATGGCATTTTTATGCCCTGGTGTTTTGTTTTGAAGATTTTATCCTACTGAACGAGAAGACACAAAAAAGAAAAAAAAATTAAAAAAAAGGCATGGGAAGAAAAATAATTTCTTCATAAATTGAAGGCTGATATCTGTGATGGTTTTTATCTTTCTCAAATGATTTTACTAAGTCATCATTTCATTCCACTTTGAGTTATGTTAGATGCAACATTAGTGACAAGTGTGGTATCTTAATTAAGCAATCTATTTACAGCTATAAACCATTATACAATAGGTTAAATGGATGTATTAGTGACAGTATGTCTTTAAGTCCAGTGTATATATCAATACTCTTAGATATAAAAATTAAAAGTAATGCTTGTTTGCTCAGTAAATGTTAATACTTTTTAATTAAAAAAAAAAGGAAAAATAAATTGTCCTTTAATGCTGATGTGGCAGAGTTCACTGGAAGCCTTACAGTATAACAGATTTAATTGATAATAGGGTATTTAAATTTAAAATTGATAAATTGATAAATCATTTGACAAACTGATAATTAAAAAACCCCAAAAAACAGCCAACCAAGTCTTCCTAGAAATTGTGGTTGTTTGTTGAGGAAATTGCTTTGACGTGAACAGCCAATGGAGAAATCAAAAATCGTTTTTCTCTTGCAGGAAGCATAAACATTTATTTTTCAATTTCATTAAATAAGCAACTCTTTTTCCGAGCTAGATCTAGGTTTTTAGTTTTCCCAAGGATGAAGTAGAGATCCAGGCAAAGATTCAGGTAAGGAGCTTGCTGTAGACCGTGCAGTCTCACCAAGCATATCTCAGCAGAACACCATAAATTTATTCCAAAACAACCTTGGAGACAGATTCTACACCCAGAATGACAATGAACTCTTGTCTAAGAGAGAAAAAAAAAAATAAAAAGGGAAACTACTGCATCAGGTACCTCAGATTCTTAACTGCTAATGAAAATATGTTTTATTTATGTTTCTTAGAAAAGGGGAAATTCAATGCTATATTCAATATTTGGGACATAATAGGAAGTCAGTCACTCTGTGTTATTCTGGCTGGTCTTTTAGCTAGACCTGTAATAGAAACAGAAGAATGGTGGACTTTTTTAAGGGGAATGGTGGTTATTGAGCTCAATGGGCTGATAATCAGCTGGGAGGTGCCAGGGTGTCCTCCTGCCACACACCCTGCTGCGTGTCCCCAAAAGCTGGTGGCTCAGCCCAGCCTTCAGGCACTGCCCCAGCCTCAGGGCAGCTCCTGCTGGTACCCACCCATGGCAGGACCTCCCCCACTGCAGCATCCTGCTGCCAGTCACACAGGACAGAAAATGCTGGTGGCCTTCCCCTTCATTTCCCTTAATTAGGTAAATATCTCTGATAAGAAGGGAATTTAGACCTCAATATCTTTGATAAGAAGGAAAATCAGACCAAACTTTCTTGCCGGTCTTTCAACTGCAGTGCAAGTTTCCCAATTTCTGTGTATCTCATGCAACAGGCTGTTTCTGAGAGGAGGTGTACCTGGTCACAGACCCACAAGGATCTTTCTGATAACACTCTATTCTGTAATGTGATAGAATCACATCTGCTAAATATTACAAGAGTACATTTTTTTATCTCAAAGTGCTTGACAAACGTTTTTTAATTACTCTCCATACCACCATAAGACAGCTAAGTTTACTTTTCCATATTTCACTGATGGAGAAAGTGAAACATAAGGGTGTTAAGTGAATTGACCACAAACCAAATAACTCCAGGAGGTGGAAATACAGGCCCTGATACAGGAAACTGCTGGAGCAGATGCTTAACTTCCAGCATTGAAGCAATCAATACAAGACAAACATTTTAACAGAAGGACAAAGTACTGCCTGGAAAATTCTCCAGTCATCCCACTCTTCAGCTAGTACAAAAAAGGAATATTAGCCTTAACTTGCCATCTAACAGCTTGCAAATAGCCCCTGATACACGTTATAAAAACATTGCACTCTCTATTGTCTGCTCACTTCTCCCAGACAATACTGATCCAAGTTCTGGAGCACTACTGAATCTGGTGTAGTGGGGGAAAAGGGAGCAGACTTTGATTTTTTAAAGATTTATATCAGTGCTTGCTAGGGGAGGAGTCCACCCTTAGGCAGGCATACTGCAAGAAGAATGAAGGAGCCAACAGGATAAAAAAGTGAGGCAATGTCATTAGGTGTGATAGGTTGCCCGGCTCCTGCTCTGTCTGTTGTGTGGGCTGCTCTGCTGGTGGAGAGCAGATTTATCAGCACTCAAGGTTCAGCTGGGATAAGCATTCTGACTTTATCAGGATCTGGACAGCAAATCTCCTCAGGAGAGATTTTCATTGGGTCTCTGGTAGTGTTGGCTGGTCAGAAATACCTGAGATTAACTTTTTGATTTTCTCTGCCTTTGGCAAGAAATGCTAAATAGTATTAACATTTAATAAATGTAGCTCACACTTCTCAGTAATTAAGAAAAGATTCAGTTCAGTCCATCTTTGATCATCCATTTTGACCCTTGCTGTAACTCCTAATTTTAACTCGATAAATATGTCAGTACCACATTTATAAATGAAAATTTTTGAACTTGAGGAACCTTGGCTTGGAATCCTTGCATCTAGGATTCACTTCTGAGCATGTTAATACTGAAGCACATTCTTCGGTAAATTCCTGGGACTTGATTCATCTCTTCCAGCAGAGGTGTGGAAAAGGAAATGCCCTATTTTAACCACAGAGTATGCATTGCTCTAGAGCATCTTTCTGCCAGAGAACACCTCTACAATCTGTCATCTCCATAAGCTTCAGTTTTGTTTTTCAGGAGAGAACCCACCGTGGAGCATTTACCTGGGGCAGCCCCTCTCTCCCCAGCCAGTACTGCTGGTATGTTGGATGATGTCCATCAGGGATGGCATGATTTGAGAACCATGGGCAGTTTGCAGCACTTCAGCTCCCCTTTAATTCTTTTTTCTTCTGCACCCTCTCAGGGCTCAACTCACAGACACAGGAGTCTGCATAAACAACAGCCAAACCTGCTCATGCAGTATGCCTAGAAAGAAATATTCCTTTCTGATGTTTGTATCTGCACATGAATTTTGGCACTATTGAGAGCCAGATAAAAGGAAGCAGGCTAAAACAATATGTGAAAGTGGGAAAAAATATATGTACAAAGAGTAGATTTGACCATTTCCTTTTTATACTACTTGCTAAACACTCAATATTGTAACTGAGATATTCGGTCATGTTAAAACTTATTTTTGAAGTTGGGTACATTGAGATGGCCTCCTGAGTCCATCCTGAGTAATTTAATACCAACACAAATTACTGGGGCCAGTGAAGCATTAAGATCAAGGATAACCTCTTCTTACATGCCTTTTGCTGGCTGCTATTACAAGAGCAGGTCCCATGATATGGGATGCTGTGCCCCAGAAGTTGAAACCGTGTTGTGAGGGGAGAGAACAGATTTGTCAGCAGTAAGACTAAAAGCTGATAAAGTGACTTTGTAAAAGTAAACAGATAATAAATATTAAAAAAGCATAAATAAATATTTCTCCTTTTCCAAAAGGTAACATAGAGAACAATTCTGACTACACACAATTTCAATACATTGTATTTAATACAAGGATTTTAAAAAAAGCAAAACCCTGAATAAAGAGGATATGGGATTCCTACCAAAATTTTGTTCCTTGTTACCTCCACCAAGATTTTAGAAACATGCTGGCTGCTTTGATCAAGAGAATATTTTCTTTTCTGAAATCTGTTTTTTATGTAACACATGCTACTTTCTATGATCTTGATATATATTGGAAAACAATAACTACTACATACTTATTTTGAGATGATAAAGTAATTTTAGGAGGCAAGTACTATTAATACTGCACAGCACACACTCTAACAATAAATGTGACTTGAGACTAATTTCTAACAGCAGAACACAGTGTTTGAGGAAATATAAGTGTTTCCTGGGAAGCAATTCAGGCAATACAAGCCAAACAGCATTTTTCTTGCACTTGCTTTAGAAAAGAAGAATTGTAAAGTGCTAAACTTCTTCAACCTACATGTGTAAAAAAATCTTTCTCCTATAATAAAGAGTCATCTCATCCTAGTTCTGCTCATGGAAGGTATGAGTTTGAGCAGAGGAACATACTTTATTCACTCCATCTACTTAACTGTATTCGCCTCTCTAACAGCTGAAAAAGTGAGTCTAATTTGCTGATGAATATAATTAGAAACAAATGATCCATTACATTAACTTTAATGAGCTGCAGCAGGTCACTTGGTTATGGATGGCACCCTGCAAAGGTTATAGTTCAGGGCGATACTGAATTTATGACAGTCGCCCACAAAGCTTTTATGCACTAGAGACAAACACTTGCCAAATCCTGGTCACAGAAGGGGCTAGATTTCACAGCCCACTGCTATCTGCAGAAGCTTTAGTTCTACAGTTTAACAATTCATAATTATCTCATTTCACTGACAGCCACATAAAAAAGGGCAGCAACTTAGTTGTCTTGTAGTATCAGGGTGTGAGAGCAGGCTTTTCACAACTAGCATATTTTCTCAGATAAGGGTCCGAGAACTCATCCCAAAATAACATTTGTTTCTCACACTCTGGGGAAAAAAATAAAATTATACAGTAACACAGTCTCACCTATATTCTCGAAAGTAGTTAACTCACAGAAGGAATCTTAATTTCATATTAATATTGACAAAACTCTAAAAGATAAAAATAGCCAAATGTATGACTTAACTTATTGATATTAGATAGTGATGATTTTGCTTATGCTGTTTTCTTTGACTAAAATCTTGCACTTCTAGAAATGCGTTACTGGGAGAAGCCAGTCCTGTATTCATGTCTATATAAACTTTAATCTAGGTATTCTAGACATCCACTTTATTTTAGGGATTAAAACTGCGATAATCAGAAAACTTATGAACCCAGTCTGCGCTCTGTCAGAAGTTATCATCCAAGTGCATCACAGGCGCCGAGCGGAGCCAGCCGAGCGCGGGATCTGCCGGCCAGGGGCTCGGGGCCGCGGAGCCGCCTGGTCTGGGATCGCAGCTGGATCCCAGCTGGATCGGATCTGATCTCACTCCAGCCGGAGTGAGCGCTCACTTCGGGTAGGGCAGGCTCAGGCAATTCATTCTGCAGCTCACCTCCAGCAGAAGGAGGCAGTCCGCTGGCATCTGCTGCACTAACACAGCTGTTTCTGACCCCCGGAACCTTACAAGCAACCTTACACCGGAGTGGGGATTCCTCTTTTTCAGTTGCACTAAATGCTCTGCTCTCCAGAGTGATCGCAGATAGATTTAGGGGAAATATTCATGCATTGTCCTTTTCCCCCCTCGGCTATCTACAAGTTGTCTTTATTGTGAAAAGGTTACATTTAATAGACGGTTAACTATTTTTAGACCGTGATGAACTGCCTAATTTGACTGCTTGTTACTCTTATTTTTTGATTTGTATTTGATCACCTAGGTCATGCACCTTGAGTGGACAACAAACACTCCAATAAGGAGAATAATGGTGGAAAAGCACAAATAACCAATAGTGAATAAGGAACATTCTTGTTCACACACAAATGCCCTTGTTTGCACATGAATATGGGGGTTTGTATGAAAAAGACCCATTCGCCAAACATCCATGTGAAGGGAAACCCATTCAGCATGAATGTTTGTGAGCACTGAATAACAAGTGGATGAACAAGCGTGAATCAAACAGCCGTTCAGACTTTGAACCAATGTTCGCAAACACTGGTTTGCATTATTCACCCAGGCCTGTGAACAGCCATCTGTTCGATAACTGATAATGGAGATGGGAGTTGGGTTGTTGGGTAGATATGGCTCATCAGGGAGAAAATGGCTATCTATTTGCAGGATTTCTGCTTAGTCTGTTGCAGGCTTAGCCTCTGCTCCTTTTGACCTGTGATACCAGTCTATCTTCTCCCCCTCCTGCCAAAATGAGATTTTCCTTCATATATAATATGAAATAAATTTGTGTATGCAAATATACATTGCCACAAACATACCTACACACACACACAAATGAATATATATATACATATACCATTGCTGTCTTTTACTTTGTATTTAAAAGATGTATTAAATTTAGGCACTTGAGTGTCTTTGTGACTAGAGCATTTAGCAAACGTTTAAGACCTAGATATACAAAGATAGATACCTGGGCAGTGTAAAAATCTGGTTTAGGTGTCTTTAGATTTAAACCCAAACGAATTAACATTTTCCAGGGTTATAGCCATCTGCATATAGTAGAAAATAATCGGCACTTTGCTGATGATTTTATAAACGAATACCAAAATCGGTATTTTCAGATATCAAGACAGACTTTGAAATAAAATTTTGCATATTGACTCTCAAACAACACTTCCTCACAACTATAAACTCTTCTTCACTTCCTCACTAATATGAACTCCTCTTATCCAAGAGATGTTAACTTTGCTCCACCTTTTAAAAACTGCTTTTATGTGAGAATAATTAAATACAGACAACTAGTCTGGATTGATTGGTTGCTGCAGTATATTTATTCCAGGTATTTCAATGAATAATGAGCATGATTAGATATAGAGAGATTGTGGTAATTGCTTTTGTTCTTCCTATGACAGGTTGATAGCTGTATTTCTATGCAACTGATTTAGTATAATTTATCTTAAATTCTGAAACCTTTCCAAGTGCTTCTACTGCTTTTCTAACCCTTGCATAAAATATTTCTTTGGGTTAGAAAACTTCAAAATAATGTTTGCATAAAGTACTACTTTCTATTTTTTATTTTGGGCCTCAACTTCCTGTAGTCTTCAGAGTGTCCTTTATCATTCTTGGGAACAGTTCATTGTGTTTTAGGGCAAGTAGCAAAGGTAGAGAAAGTCTAGTATAATACATAATGCATTTCCAGTCAAAGTGGAGCATTTATGTTTTAGCACTTGTTTAGAATGTAACTTTTTAGTTTTATCTTCGCTGTGTCCGCCCTGAAGATTTCTCAAAGTTAAAAAAGACTAAGTGTACCACTCAGATATTGGAAATAATTATAAAAACAAAAATCTAATAAACTAAGATGATAGCTGCACCTGGTTCCCGAAGTGTAGTTTTCTATTTTTTTAAAACTTTGCTTTGTCAACATAGCTATAGACTAATTTTATCCACATAAGATTCAATATTTGTTCATTTCCAAGAACTGGGGAATCAGGTCTCTCTGCACAAACTTTGTTCTAACATAGCAATGCTATTTGCAAACCAGTCGCTCCTTTCTTATCTATGAATTACAACCTGAGCATGTATATATTATCACAACTCAAATAGACAAAGGAGAAACAATTAATTAAGAATTTAAATTAAAAAAACCCTGAGCCTAATTTCTATTTCATTTTAAACCCCATATCTAAAACGCATATGTACGTTTTCATAGTGACAATTTTAATAACAAATTAACAGACTCGAGTTAAGATTAGAATTGTAGCATGAGGTGATTTTTTTAATGCTGTTGATTAAAACATATACAAAGAAGCAAGAAGCAGTCTTAGAGTGTGCTCATTCTAAATTGCAATGGTTTTGCGGTGGACCTATGTAATTAAGTAATGATTACCTCCCTTTTAAAATTTCTCTTGCAGAGAGGGCAGAGATAGGAGTAATAGCAACTCCGAAGCAGTCAATCAGCTGGTGGGAAGAAGAAATAGCTTGATTTAGGAAAACAAACAGAATGCAAAGGTAATGGCTGGAGCTATTACCCAGCTGATGGGTGATAAAGCAAGACAGAAGCAACGCTGATCACGAGGAGATTCAGTTTTCAGCAGGCCATTTAGAGGATCTGTTTTTGTAGATGTTTTAAGAAATAATGAACGTTTTTGATACAAAGTAGATTTTTTGGTACTCAGCTATTGGAAAAGGGGCTGATTTGCTTTAGCTTTTCCAGCAAAACCTGAAAACTGTCCAAGAAACACAGCTACCCATGAAAAGATGTTTATTTTCCACAATCCTTCTTTTAAAGAGTATTTTTAATTTATCTTCGCAGCTTTCTAAGGCTAAAAGCATTTTGTGAAGAGCACAGTTCTGCAGAAGGCCCTTAGGTCCTCCTGTTTTGTCAAAAGCAATGAGAGACCAGTGATACCACTCTGTGCTCTGTGTGTGAGTGTAGAGTTATAGAATCATGAAGGCTGGAAATGACCTCTATGATCACTGAATCCAACCATCAACCCAGAACCACCATGTCCACAACTACACCATACCCCAAGTGCCATATCCACATATTTTTTTAACATTTCCAGGGACTGTGATTCCACCACTTCCCTGGGCAGCCTGTTCCAACATTTGACCGCCCTTTCAGTGAAAAAAAAAAAATCCCTTTAGCCAAGCTGACCTCCCCTGGTACAACATGATGCCATTTCCTCTTGTTCTATTGCTTTTTACCTGGGAGAAGAGACCAACCTCAACCTCTGACTATCAGCTCAGTTGTCTTTCAGAAGGGCAGAGGTCTACAAAGAAAAGATTAAATGTTTGTGGTTTGACCACTTGATAACTGCTGCATTTTCACGGAAAAGTAGAAAAATCCCTTCCTAGATAAAAACATAGATCATTTCCTTTAGAATTGAGCCTGAGTGTTTCCTGTGTTTTTGTCAACTAAGAGGATTTAAAATCTGTGCATCAAGTAATAGTTTGTGTACTCCTACTCCTGTAGTAAGATATTTACACAGTCTTAAAGACAAGCAATTGTGAACAAGTAGGTGTTTTCCAAAGTTTCCAAAGCTTTAAATAGCCAAGCTTTGATTCCCTTATATACAGAAAGGGGAAGCAGGGTGTTTCTCTTGTGTGTTTTGCTGGCAGGGCTGCCCCCACCCTGGCTGGTAGGGAAGTGCCTGTCCCCAGCTGATCTGGGGTCATGTTGCCTGGCTCTGGTGTGGCAGCAGCGAGCATCCTCCTCGGCCAGGGAAACCTGCCAGCCCCAGGGCCAAGATGCCTGCTGAGGATTTGCAGTGTTCTCTCTGCAATAAACTTGGGCTTAGTGACAGTGTTAAATAACCACTTTGCTGACTTTTCATTGACTGCCTGGCTTTTGTGGTTTTACTCAAGGGCCACAGCTCCTTTCTGGGATACTTTTCTAGCCTTTTCCATACCTGGCAGTGGGATAATAATATTGCCTTTGATCATGGCCTTGGCTGCTCTCCAGCTCATACCTTGGAGTACGTTGCAGGGCTGTCTGAACCCTGCAGAGCTCAGTGCACAAAGAGGATTGTGAATGGAAGTGCACGTCTTTGAGGTGGCAGGAAATCCACAAGTGGGTGGCGTCTGCCACCCACTGCAGCCCTCCCCAGCACCACCCAGGGCACCTTCCTCCTCCCCTCACGTTCTACCCAGGTGAAGGAGTGAGAAACTAGTGCTGCCTACCACTGAGTACCCTTCCATGGAAATATTCGATGCATATTATGTTTGGGTTCGAATTGGAGAAAACTGTTCTAATTTAACCCCTAACCCTACTCTAAGCAGAGGCAAACTTTACAGCCATTTGGTTCCAGTAGCCATCACCCCAACATTAGTCCTACCAGGACAACAGAATGTTGTTATTGCTATAGCCACGAGCTACTGTAAGAATTACCAGACTTGTTAACTCCTCCTAGTAAAACTCCCTAGTAAGAAAAACATGCATTAGATATTATTCGATTATTTACCTTTTATTATTAGATAATTATTAGATATTTACCTTTACTATGTTTAGGAACATAGACTGCCTTGGTTGTCACAGTTTCTTGCATAAAGACCATGTTAATCAACAGGTATTTGCTATCTATATCTTTTATTTAGGATTGAGAAAAAAATAGGTTTGGAGTGACTCGTTGGTTTTCCATTTACTTGCACATTCGTCAAGCTGAAATACACTAGAACCACTAGCAGTTGTTCATTGACCTTAATGAGTGGAGAAAGAGTCCATAAAAACTCATATCCATACAATTGTTGAAGAAAAACAAAACTGATTTTCTTGTGCAGTCACTCAGACCAAGGATAAAATCTGAGCAAGTTTTCCTTAGGTTGAATTTTTCTATTTCCACAATAAAATATTTTCTTTTTTATTTATGAAGTTTGTTATTAATGGCTAGAAGCACAGATGCAAAAGGAAATGTCAAACCAGATATTTCATGATTGATATTTAAAATATAAAATGTATTTTTGTCTTTTTATAACAAATACAGAACTAACACTAGAGTTTTATGTTCTTATTTCTGTGGTTAGAATCTAATTTTATTTTTTTGCCTTAGCTCCTAAGATTCAAAACTCAAATGGATTTATTTAGCAGCAATTTGCTTAATACAAGGAACATGTTGCTGGGAATGGAACTCTCATTTAGTCAAATCACCATCCTGAGATCTCACCATAAAACTCCCATCTTCAATAAACAAAAAATGTGTTTATAGATACATGTGTACTACATTATTCATTCATGTATATATAGGTGTATATCTACATCTATACTTATATTTATATTGTGTATATATATACAAATAGATAAACACATACAAAACTAATTAATTTCAAAGAATATAAACAATTCAAACAGCTGTTGGCATTATTTCCCTGCTTTCTTCAATACAGAACACTTTCTTTGTCAATCTGAAATTCATCAGTACCACTCAATAAAGTTTCCATGATATGCAGCTGCTGTGTCATCTATACTACGTTTATTGCAAATATAAGGCAGAAAATCTTTGGGAAAACTGCTCTCTAAAACTTTGCTCACTTTACAATTATGTGTGGCTTGTCAGTCTGATCAAACTATGGTCAAAAATCACAGGGAATGATCTAGAGCCATTGCTATCTCCCATAGGAGAGGTCTATGTGTGCACCTCTTACGTGCAGAGGAAAACTTTCATCTATGAAATCCCAGAATCCCATGCTCTCAGGAGGAAAATGCTGTCCCAAAAGACACATATGTTTTTTATACCTGTCAGGTCTTCCTAGATGATTCTCTCCAACTCTTCCTCTCTTTTCCACATATCCAAGGGATGAGCATTTCTCCTGACTTCTTCTGTGTCATTTTGTCTTCTCTAAAAATGTTTTTTCTGATTGCATTTCCTTTTCCCAGCTGGTTATAGGACATCTGTGAGTGTTATCAACACATCCTAAATGGGCTCCTTTCTTTGAATCCTCTGTGAAAGCTGAGGGAAAAGCTCCTACCCCTCCCATCTCTTGGCCTTTTTTTTGGTTGAGGAAGTCTTAAGTCTTCTCCCTTGAAAATAGAAGTAGACAGCTCCTATTTTGCTTACCTTAATTCTTCCCAATTCCCTCTCACTGATGCAGACGGAATGCTTCTATTTGACTGGCTGCTAATGGTGGTGGAAGAAGATTTATGCTGTGTATCAAACTTTTGCCCTTCTACAATAAAATACATAGTCTGGTGTGTGCATTATTAACTGTACATGCTCAGATTCTAAATCATCTTCACTCTTAACCTATCTATAAGTAAATGATAGTTTTATGTCAGTGTTAATGTCAATTAAAATACAGCTTTTACTCACCCTTACTATAATCTTTTGAAGAAAAACTGAGCATGCTTTTACTTTGCTTTAGTGAAGTTTCTTAAAATAGAATGTAGGCAGTGGTAGGATACAAGAGTGAAAGAGGTATATCCTTCAGGAAGCTTGTCCTCTCTACACTTAGAGTTTATTTTGTTCTGGCCTCCTGATAATATATTTGGCTGAAGTGAGGAACATGATCAGTTCAAAGTTGGTCTGGTAAAATCAATTTTGTGCACTTGAGCAAATGCATTACACAAAAGAGTGAGAAAAATAAAGACAGTGTAATAAATTCCAGAATTGATAGCCTGTATAACAAAAGCCCTTGAGAGACCCTGAAGATGTGTGTGATGCTGTGTGCCCGTGGTCCCACAGCACCACAGTGTAGGTGTGACTGGAGAGACAGGGGCTGCTCAGCTGGTGGCTGCAGAGTTTATCTCAGCAGGAGTCACAGAATGATGAGTGCCAGGGAAAAGCAGGAAAGAGTCTTTGGTGCTGACACTTGGATTGAAGAGCCTAGCACTGTAAAAAGAATTTTGTGCAGTTTTGGCTGCTGCTTGTAGATCTTGACCTCTGCAATGTCTATTATGCTGATTTACATGAGATAATTTTTAAAAAATCTTTTAATTTTGACCTTTTTTAAAAGGTTATTATGTAAATTTTTTTTGCCTTTATCAATATTTTTGTCTTACATTCCATTTTTTTATCAGTATAATGTTAGTAATGGCTTAATGGATTCGGTTTGTGTGCTCTCTGTAACCTGGGATTTCTGAATAAGCTGGGGATAGGGGACGAAAGAGCATTAAAGCAAACCAGCTCCACAACAGAGTCAAGGAGAAAATCTGAACCAAATCTAGTAATAAAGTAGCCTAAAATCTAATACCAGGCAGAGCATTTAGGAGATCTTAAGCATTGTCTGAGGAATCAATGATTCATTTGTAATTGCACTTACAGCTGATATTTTATTTAGAATTTAATTGTATATACCCCCCCCCCACGCTTATAAATAGTGCTAGTGCCTTACTATAGCAGATTCTGAACATTTTCTCTTGTCACCCTCCCCTCTGAACAATTTCCTGTCACTGGTATGGACTGTCATCCAGTGATACCAACTCCGAATCAAACTATTCAATTTCAAAGCTTCTTTGTGGATTGGACAGTGATGACACCCATCTAACATATGGATGAAACATGAAGCCCAAAGACCAGGTGCATCATCTAGCAGAGTCCTGGGCAATTTCTGCACCAGAGTTGAGCCAAAGGGCTGCAGTGGGCATGGAGCATCTCCTCCTGAGGTCTGATGCCCAGCTCCTTGCCCCTACCAATTAATGCTCACTCCTTAGTATAACAAAGGCAATAGCTTAACTGATCTCAGAGGTTCCCAACCACATGAAATTAATGCATTTTCACAATCTGAGTGCCACAGTTATAGAATTAAATTGTATAGTAATTAACTGACTGGCCAAAATGTAGTTCTTGAAACTATTAACCTGTGAGTGCCCCACTCCCCATCAACTGAAGTCATTGTAGGAGCTGCCTTAGACTACAGCTGACCTTGCCTAAGGCTGTGGAAATGCATGACTGCATAACAAATGTGCTTCCTTCCCTCTGTGAGATCCCTACCTTTTATTTGTCTGCATTTAGGAGCTGATGTGGGGGATGTGCCTACCTTCCTCACACACCAGCACCCACCAAGGTGTGCAGGACTGTGCTAACAATGCTGCCTTAAGCTGATTCCTCAGAAAAATAGTTCCTGATTTCTCAGCATCAAGTGGACAACTACTCCCCTTCCACAGGAGCTGACCTGGAGAAAATATGAGAAAAGAGAGTTAGAGGGAAATCTGCAGCTTTACATCCAGACACTGGTCAAGTCCAAGGTTGAGAGGTGCTTTCCAAACCTTGCACAATGAGAAAAATCCTGCCAGGTGGCCATTGGTGCCTGCAGTCAGGCATGTGCAGAACTGTGGAGTTTCTGCCTGCACTTCCTTTGCTTTGTGTTTCCTATCTGGTAATACAGTGCTCTAGTTGGGGAGTTTTGGGTGTACCCAGCAGAAGATCCAGCACCACAATCTTTTTATGAGGCTTATTTCTTATTTACATTAATATTTTTTCTTTGTTCATGGTTAATTCAGCCTTTTGGTTCCTATTTAAATGTTTGAGAGGTTTTTTTTTAACATGCTTAATCCTATTTCTGTTGCAGAGCTGCTGGTACAACATGGAGGGAAGAAGAGAGGAAACTTTAGTTAAATTTCTACTCATTTAAAGTCTAGCAAAGTCTAGCATCTTCTAGAAGAAAACAAACCTCACAGAGTACCAAATTTCATAAACATATTAAACCACATAACTGATTCTGGTTATCTCAGTTTGAACAGTATGTAAAAACTTCAAGATCTGGAAGTACAGGAAGAATAAATAACAATCTATAAAAAATAGGACACACTTGGGATAGAATATTGCTATTATGGTGGTGCAATGTTGCCACTGCTGTCATCCCAAATTGATGGGCAACATCTATGTGCAACAGTAGGCACAACCATTAGTTGTCCAAAACAGTTCACAAGTATTTTGGGGATGTGGTATGTCTCCATTTCTGGAAGACCATGACGTACTGATTGAAACAAGCTTTATTTTTCTGCATGTGCTAAAAGTAAAGACTCAAATATTTGAAGTTGCTGTCTGCTAACTTCCAGAGACCAAACTATTCAAACCCCAGTCATGGTGAGTTAGTGATTTGTAATGATTTTACCTTTTCAAGTTCTATTTAAGGTCTATTTCTTTCACCAGTTTGATGCTATGTGGGAATATTATTACAAAGAGGGTGTAGTGCTGAAGGATGAAGAAGTGCTTTCTCTTTTATCATCCCTTTCTTTCTATTTATCTTTTTTTTTTTTTGTAATGTTTTACACAATAAAAGCTCTAGCTGTTTGTTGTTCTGTTGATTTTGTTTTTGTTTTTTTTTTTTTTCCCAGAAAACAAAACAGATAATTTCAAAGAAGGCTGCTATGACAAAGGCCTTAAACTAATCTTGGCCATTGCTAAGATACCCCAGGCAAACGCTAATAAGAGCAGGCAAAATAATATGAAGAAAGGCTGGAGAGGACACAAGTTCTGCCAAAGCAAACAGTCAGAAAAGGAAAAACAAACACCCTCCCTCTCCTTCCCCAGAAGGAACATGTAAATTCAATTGCATTTACAAATAAATTTGCTTTGGTTATGCTTACACCTTTACATGTGTGCTTTACATGAGTGACTGTCAACATTTACTTATGTAAATACTGAAGACCTGTGATTTTGATCTTTGTATATGCAAATATTTACATTGGAATTCTTGTAGTAGGATATCACACCTCTGGAACCACCAGCTGACAGTGTTCCCTCCCACCACGTGTCACAACGTCGGCAGAGAAAGGACAAAACCAGCCCAAGAAATACTTGTCTGTGGGCTTTGAATGCAGGTCAGGGCAAACACTTCAACCCATCTGACTTCTGTGATGCCAGAGCTGGAAAATTGCACAGCAGGAAATTTGATTATACCCTTGGAAGAGTTTATCTGGGATGTAGAACTCAGAGCTTCCCCAAATTCTTTCCTGAAATAAATTGCATGAGACAGATAACATTGTATTGGGAAACCTTCATTCAGCTGTGCAAACTGCCAAGGGAGAATCACATTTGAATTCCTCACTTTGCCCAGGTTTTTACTGAAAGTGATGTTTGGGAAAGGTGTGTCTAGCTTAAAAAAGGAAACTATATCACCATTCATAGCAAATTCTAGGAACCGTCTGCATTTGTCATGTAACCAAGAAAATCAAAATTGTAGGGAACTTATCTAGGTCAGCATACCTCAGATTTGGTGTACACAAAACAAGCAAGTATTTGCAGTTCTTTCAGACAATAAAAGAAAATGCACCAAAAAAAGAGTAATAAATAGTTTATTGCTGCAATCAAGTGAAGGTAGTTTCAGTCTTTTCACACGTAAGTCCAAAAGCAGGGATGGTATACTGCATCACTGGCTGCGTCAGAATCATTTGCTCAACATCTCAGTTTGATTTGATGTGTAAAATGTTTTGTCTCACAAATTAATTTGCTCTTTTATCATATATTGTCATGTCTTCTCTTTGCAGCCATGGAGATAACATAATATCCCAAACAACTTTGTATGGGCCAAAAGACTAGGAAGCAAAAAAGGGTCATGACATCCACAGAGAATAGTGGAGAACACAAAAGTTCTTAATTTCAGCAGTTTTTCTCTGCTGAAATTTTGGTTTAACAGCCATATGCACTCTTCTGAAAGGTCTCTTCTTATTCATATTCATTTACCTACTCCTTGTCCTGGCAGTCAGCTTCATCCTTCATCCTCACCAGGTTGGAAGCTTTTCCCTTTTCGCTTGGAATTTGTGTCTGATATATTTCTGACATTTTCCTAATGGTACAATAAACTTCCATTATCATGTTGTATATTTTATGCTAATAATAATAATAGAAATTATAATTATAATAATAATAAAATGTTTATATCTACATTACAGATTACATTATCTCTTCAGCCCTGCAATAATATCCTTTCATGTTAAGAATCCATTTTCAGGTACAGTGATGCTATTTCAGCCATCGTTTCCAGGATATTTTAAGGGAGGTTTTGAAGAACATCACAGAAACTGCTAACCTGCAATGGTATCTCAGGCAATAGCCATTTTTCCAGGCTTCTAAACAGATGGTAGCCAATCCAAATTCAGCAGTGCTAGCAAGCAAAACTCAATAAAACTGTAATTGATGCATATGGTACCTGCTAGGCTGTTTAAAAACTGACTCTGTGGCATTAAAAGGAAATTGTTTAAAACTCCTGATAGAACTGCACCTGATTTTTGGGGTAAATCTGTTGAAGATGAAATCTGCAATTCATGCCTTTAACCTCTCAAGAACCCCTCTGGTTTTATGTTACAGCAGCACAACTTCTTTCAGCTGAACTGAAGACAAAGGAGCATAAAAAGTCTTTTCCATTCTGATGAAGTTCCATGCTTGGTGTTTCACAGAAAAGACCCCGTTCAGCAGTTTGCTCCTCTGTAACACAACACACTGTCACAGGCTGACTTGTTTGTCTGTTGTATAAGGAAGAGGAATGGAAAAATCACAGGCACTCAGCAAACACTCAGCTCTGCGTGATTCTCTGATTAGCCCACAGAACGACCTGGGGGAAGGAGTGCTTCACCACATTATGAACCACAGTGAGATTTTAATGGAGAACGGTGAAATCCAAGCTCACTTGTTAATTTACACAATAGGATGTGACTCTGAAAGTATTCCTAATTTATGTCTGCTAAAGAAATAGGGATAATTGCAGTTGTCTTTTAATAGGTCATTTTAATAGATATTCTAGCAATTTGACTTCTGCTCTGAAAATAGGCAGCAATCAGGTATCAGGGAACTGGCGGATGTGTGCCAGCCACCAGAAGATACTATTTTTCAAATTCATCAAAACAAGAGTCCTTCTTTCATGAACAACATGAATGAGATTCTTCAGTACTTCAGCTGAGCAAGAATCTATAGGAAAGTGATGCTCAAAGGCAAGCTTGCTCTGCATAGACCAGTGTTGGACAGGGATCCTAGCAGTAACTCTGAGCGACGCCCAGCAGGGTAAACCAGCCAGACTCAGCACTTTT
The DNA here is from genome assembly GCA_013397195.1 of Hylia prasina. Taxonomy (NCBI): domain Eukaryota; kingdom Metazoa; phylum Chordata; class Aves; order Passeriformes; family Sylviidae; genus Hylia; species Hylia prasina. Next base: position 1,075,258 of record VYXD01002484.1, read on the forward strand.
TGCTGCTTCTGAAGTGAGCTTGCCTATACAGTAGCTGTGGCTCATTGTAGTGCACTTGTAATGAGGGGAGGCACATACACACACAGAGCATGAGAGGCACGTGAATGGACACAGAGAGCCTGAGGCTGCCTCACCAGAGCTCCTTAGAGGAAAACCCCCATGTGTAAGGGCAATCCAAACCCTCATTCTTTAAGTACTCGAGTTTCAGAAAACAGGGTGAGTGGACTGAGAAGGAAATTGAGAACTGGAGTGGAAGGATGACTGTTTCCAGTCCTCCTTGAGAAGAAAATGAGACAATAGTTGCAACATGAGCTGCGCAGCAGTATTTGGCCATTATTGGGCATTCTGAATATGACAAAAGACTGTTACAAGGCAAGGATCTGAAGGAAGGCACTGAGCAGATCTGTACAGCGACCCTCTTTTGGATGTGAGGGACAATATGGGAAAATGAATGACAATGCTTGTTTACATAGTGGAGAAGTGACAGAAATAAAAGTGAGCTGAATGTGGGTGGAGCTGGCATCTTCACAGTCACACCATGAGAAATGATAGGCAGAGATGAGCTGTGGTGATTTCATGGTGAAAAGAAGATGGCATTGGAGAGATTTCTAGTAGATTATGAAATCCAAATCATGCATTGAGAAAATTTTCTGAGCAACTGACTACTATTGAGTCTGTGTTTCATTTACCAGGGGGGAAAAATAAAAGAAAAACAAACAAACAAACAAACAACCCCCCCCACACACACACAAAAACCCCACAACCAAGAAAGGGGATGCAAAATTATGAGACACCAAAAGGATTTCTCTTTCACAGAGAGATTAGAGAAGCCATGGTTTGGGGGGTATCCTTCAGATACTGTGAGTGAAATACATGTCTAGCCATAGGGTCCAGAAAATAATCCAAGTTGAACTGGACACCTGAGTTATAGGCAAGGGCTAAGTGTCCAAAGCAATGAAAAAAAACATGTAGAAGGTGGGCTTGGTAGAAGTATGGAAATCTCTGCTTTAGCCAGCCTAAGCTGGAAGTGGCAGCCAGAGATTTGTGAAAAGGTTTCTAAGAAACAGGCCAAGGTTTTGATTTGGGATAGGCCTAAGGCAGAAAGATGTCTCTATCCACGTGTCAGGGTCCGGAGTGGAAGATTTGTCAGTGATCTCCATAAAGCAAGGGTTCAGTGTGAGCTTGTCAATGAAATTTGACATAGACCCTCCACTGAGAAGTGAATTTGAGGGATGCCATTATCTCAAACTTTCAGGGGAGCAGGAGGAACTGGGTGAAGGTGGTGGGAGGTGTCACCAGAGGTCCTGGATCAGGTGCACAGCAAACTCAGATGCTGAACAGAAAAGAGTCTTGGTGCACAACTGAAGAAACATAGGGCTAGGGATGGGTGTGCCAGTTTGGTTTTGTTTTAAGATGGGAAAGACTGAAATGGGTTTGCCTTGTGAGAGGAAAGAACCTTTACCAGAGAGGTAAAGGGTAAAATTAGTTTAAGCTGCTTAGAGCAAACTCTTCATATCTTTGGTTTAAAGAGCAAGAGTGTATTTTTAACTACAACATCTCTTGATGACTATTCCAGTGCTGGAAATTCATAGGTTCAAATCCTATAGGTTTTGAAGGTACAACTGTTTCAGCAAATGCTGGAAATTATAGAGGTCAGGTGTGAGCAAAGAAAGATAAAATATTTGGCAGGAATACAGAAGGCTCATAACCTTTGACATGGTCTTACTGGTTCTAGCCTTTTGGCAGACTACACTCCATAAGCACCCTGTCCTGCCAAGTGTCATAATTATAGTGTAAATCTCAAGAAAATTCATGTTTTCTTAAAGTGCTCAGATCCATACACTAGAATATCAGGTTTTGTTTAAAAAAACAATCTAGTCCTCATACCTACCAAAACAAACAAACAAACAAAAAAGCTTGAAAAACATTGACGAAATACTCACAGAAACATAATTAAAAGAGAATAATACATGTACTGCTATCTAATATGTTGTGATTTTACTTTGTGGCTTTTGCATAGTGTGTTGGCAACTCTGATAATTTATAGTGAAAACTGAGCTCAGAAACCTTCAGGGTCTGGCTTACCCTTTAAATGGAGTTTAAAATCACCTACAAAGGACTTGGGAAGCCCCAGAACATTGGTCCAGGTGAGGGCAACCCCAAACATGTGGGCCAGCACATGAATAGCCACCGTGTTTATATTTCCAACTCTGGTGGGTACAACATCATTTAGAAGGTGTTCTATCCAAGCCAGATTGCTGGAGTAAGCCAACACAGACCGTGGTACAGAGATAAGGACAGGAGAAGTGGCACATGTGAGCTGTGTAGTGAGGATGAGCAGAGAGACAGGCCAGGTAGCTTGGCTAACTGCAGAGTCTGACCTACCCACTGTACACAGCTTTAAAGACAGTGAGTGTGAAGATCAGACTGAAAAGAGCATTTTCAGTAGCACTCTTTGCCTTTGAAAATATAGATTTACTGAAATGGAAATAGTTGGTAGGTATATTTCTGTTTTCACAAAGCTTTCCAAGGAGGGAGGAAAAATGATAAATAAAACATTCTATGTGATTTCTTAATTTGGGGGTTTTATTGGCTACTTACTTACATGGCTTCCCTGGAGTTTTGCCAGTTTGATATGTTGAGGTTCCTAGAGAGTACAGAGCTGTAAATCTCATAGCTTTCAGATAAATTAGTATTCTACTATATTGAATTTAAAATGTTTAATAGACTGAATTTCCATTTGAGAGGAAACTAGCTTTTCATCTTATTTCAGGATGACCAATTTTTCTAAATCCCAAGACCTTTCACAGAAGTGAAATAGAGCTGGCTTTGTAGTAATAGATCACCTGAATGCTGACCTGTGTGGCTTCAGCTGCACCTGCCTTCACAGCCAAGGTACCAGAAGAACCAGAAAAAGTGATTTATCTTCATTGGTACATACCTAAGACCGAGGAAGGCATCCTGGACCTTTTCCAGCAAAGGAGTGGACTACCCTACAGCCAGCAGATGAGCAGCACAAAGCAGAGGTGGCTGGAGAAATCCCGACGCGTTTGCACATGTATGCACACGTGTGCTACTTGGTGTCGGTGCCTCCGAAGAATCCTTGCAGGGAGAAAGCGAGGGGGAAATCTTTGTGATTTATCATTCACATTTATCTTGTACTGACAAATAATAAATAACAGTGTATGTCTGACAAAGGAGTTCAGTTTAACAGCAACCTTCTGCGGACTTGTTGGTTGGAGGAAAAATGACTGTTATTTTAGCTGTAGAATCACTGCTGCCTGATGGACAGTTAGCATGACGAATTAAATAAGAAATAAATTTTAAAAAGCACCTACTAAGGTAGACAATTTGGAGAGACATTAAACAAAAAGAAGGAATGCAGCTTGCTACCTTATAGGATAAGCACTTATTTAAAGCATTAATTTCTTCTCAGTTCAAAGCAGAGAACCCACAAATGCGCTTCCCAGACACACTATTGATTTCTGACCTACAAATTACTCTCCTTCAAGGAGGGCTGATGTGGAGCACAGACAGTGGGGGAAGAGGGCTGGAGTAGACAGGGTACTTCTCAGCTGCAATCTGCATAATGTTTAGTATTCAGCGAGTTAAAGCACGCAATGAAAGGGAACTGTCAGCGCAATCTAGGAGATATAAAGAAATGAAGGGGTGAAAAAAAGCCGTATGCTAATAATCCACTCAGTAATTAAGTGAAGATCGCTGCCAAGCGCCACTGCCACTTTCAAAGGGTAATTTGTACAGGAAATCATAGAGTCATTGTCAAATCATTTCAGGATAAAAGGAAAGTCATCAACTAAGATAAGATAAATGCTGGGTGTCTGGCAGCATGTGCCCTAGGAAATGCCTTTGCTTTTTTATATTGGAAAAAAATTTTGCAAAAGTGGGGCTAGAAAAACTTGACATGTTGAAACGCACATTTACTATTAATAACAGAGGTGATATATGCATAGATGCGTTATTAAATAGGTAACTGGAACAAACAAAAAAAAAACATCTAGTGAGCCAGCTAAAGGGGAATTAACTTTCAACAATCTGATGTGACTTTTAACTTGAACCTTCGGTAAATTAGAGCACACTTCATCCCACCCTCAAAAGAGTGTTTTGCAATTAATACACTTTAATATTCCTTTCTTCTAAGTATGGGATAATCTGTGGGAGAGCCAGCTTCCCACAAGAAAACATTTTTCCGCAGGAAAAGATTTGCGGCTTTACAACTGCTAGCCTCCCACGGATCCCTTTCAGCGGTGTCTAAATATTGCCATGTCACAGCTTTTGGGCCCTGCGCAGTCGGCGAGAAGGAGCTTTTGGGCTGCAGAGTTATTTTCCGCCGGCTTAGATGAGGGTTTTAAAGTTTCCCTGAGCGCTCTGGGCGGCACCGAGTTTTCAAAGATGTCCTTTGGGTCGCGGTTGGTTAGGGCTGTGCCTTTGCCGGGCTGTGGACGGGCACGGGAGGGACAGATGAACTCCCAGAGGAGACAGAGATTTCCCTGAGAACGGGAATTCACCCTGAACATCACCTTTGGGGGGGTGAATGTGAAATCTGCCTAGGATGACGTTATAGAATGAAAACAAGAAATTTAAGCACTTTAATTTGTCATGCCGTTTGTTATTATTATTATTTTTTAATCTCAGACTAATGAAATGTACAAAGCATATCTCATGGGTAATCATATTTATTTCACATTATATTTAATGATACATGGACTTACTCAAGTTTTTACACCATTGTATAAGCGATTTTGACTATATTATTTTCTTTCACCACATCTTGAAATTACATAGTAAAATTAGACTAATTTCTAATGTATATAATTAACTTTGATGTAATGATATTTGAATTTTATTAAGTGCGTATTCTGGCCTGCACTTGACCTATCACAGGTGTACAATTACATAGCTGATTTTATGAATCACAAGAAGGTTTGGGTTTTTTTCCAAGAAATAGTGTTTACCAGACATGGAAAAAAGCCCTAATTTCATGTATTTTTCCAGAAATACTAACTAATCTTATAAAATGTAAGCAGGAGGCTCTTCAGATGTACACTCAATTTTATTTCATGCCAATTATTTTGCACCTAATTCGGCAATCCAAACACAGAACCCAGATCTGAGAAACAACACAGACTTGTCTCGGTATTTAGCACAGAAGTCTTAACACTCAAACAGCATGAGGGCTTGTTACGTTTTGGAGAGAGCTCTGATTTTTTTAAAACAGTGATAACGTTTCAGCCATCCAGATTTTTTCATCCGTGGCAGATATAGTATAGATCAAACAGTTCAGATCATAAATAATTCAAGTCTAATTTAATAAAAGTTAATGATCGACAATAGAAATTGCTTTATTTCTACTTTTAACTGTTTCACAACACTGTCTGAGAATGAAAAAAAGCAGGCTAGAAATGGACTTAAAAACATGCAACCCCACATGAATTTTTTAACATGCTACCTTTCTCAAGGAATAAATATCAGAGTGCTTGTAAAATTATGGTTTAAAACTTTATCCAAAGAGGTTGAGAAGAGTAAAACAATCACATGAAGAACACAAAAAAACCCAAAAACCCCTGTGTCTTTCAGATATACATTTCCTTCATTTTATTTTCCTCCTCCCAGATTGTGACATTATTACTCTATTTTTACTCCTTTATATTTTTTCTTGTCTTATGTGAAATTAGATTTTTGAACATTTTTATGTTTAGAAAATATCCTTTTATTGGAAGGTGAACGTGTTTCTGAGTTATCTTGTTTATATTACATTTCAGAGGAAATCTCAATAAAAGGATCTCCAGAATATTCGTTTATTATTACATGATAAGGGGTGAGCAAAAATTGGCCTTCAAATATATTATCTCATACAGTGCTATATAGACCACAGGAAAAAAAAAAATCCTCTTTACCTTTCTGTTTCAGGTCTATGCATATTTTGATCTGAGTAGAGATAGAAGAGGGTCATATCTGTACTCAGCACAGAACAGTTAATCTCTAGGTATTAGAAAAGAGAAAGAAAGAGGCCTGGTGGTGTTTCTCTTGCTAACCAAAGTGATCTAAAATATACAGCAGTGCAGTTAGAGTGATAACTCACTATATTCAACATAGTTTCCGAAGGAGATGATGGCTATTAATCAAGCCTTTCTTCCTTTTTTTTTTTTTTTTTTTTTTTGTTTTTTTTTTTTGAAGGTT
>VYXD01002484.1:1081484-1254765 GCA_013397195.1 Hylia prasina
TAATTTGAGGGAAAGCTCATCCTGTGCATCTAGGCATGGTGGAACAAAAAAAAAAAAAAAAGAAAAGAAAATTTAGGCAGTTGGATGGTTGTGTTTTCCTGTACCAACAGGTGCCCATCTACCACCACCTGGATCAGAAGCTGCTTTTGTGAGTAAAGGACCAGGCATGTAAAAACGCAAACACAGTGTAAGTAACATTTCTGCGCAAAAAAAGGCCCCTGGATTAGGCTGTACAAACTCACAGACCTTGGTATTTAAGAGCAGTTACAGGTTCAATTGAAAATTTGGCTCCAATTGTATTTTACCAACAGGGAAAACTCAGCTGAAAGTTTAGGAGGTGAAATGTTGCATTTCCTGCAATAAAAACGATGACTAATTTGCGATTGTATGGCGTATCCTAACAGCTGTGATATATGTTGCTTTGAATTCATTTAGCTGTAACAATATTTGTTAATTTTTCCCTTCAGATGCCTGTTGTTGATATTTTCTAAATAAAGCCAAGGAAAAGAAAACGCCAGCATTTTGAAACGTAAAGCAATCTGTAAAAATTAAAAAAGCTTTCGTACCCCCACCCCCCCCTTCCCCAAATGCATACCATATGCCAAAGCTACTCCTTAACTCCGAGCGACTGTTGTTACTGTAGCAATCAGTCTACGTCGGAGCAATTACCGCCAGCCATCCTTCCCGCCTGCTCCGCAGGGGCGGCAGCGCCCGGGAGAGCAGCGCCCGGCCGGAGCCTCCGCCGGGCCGGGCAGCAGCCGGGACACCGCGCTGCCTGCACCGGGGGGACACGAGTGCTGGGAGGGCTCAGAACAACCCCCACAGGCGGCTGGTGCTGGGTGCTGAGGAGGGAGATAAAACGCCAGTCAACGCTCATAGAAATGTACATCTGCCAAAAATCATCAGATGCTGGGGGAACCTGGGGATGCTGAGTACCTGCTTTTGAATCCTGTCCTTTAGTAGAAATCTTTACTTGAAAGCAATTTGCTCTTGTTTCTTAAGAACAAGCTTATGCAGTAGGAAAAAAGAGGCCCCCAAGCCTGCATCGTCTCTAACCATCCTGAGATCTTTTATTTTTCACTACCCACAGCGAGATTTTCAAACACGTGCTCACGTTTCACTTTATTAAAAAATAAGCTCTGTTAGAGTGGAAAGCCATACAGAATCAATTGGTAATTGAAAGGAGACGTACACATTGATTTGTACATCAACCATATACTGCGCTGATTGTTGCGCATTATATAATGTTTACCGATTAGAGTTGTTATACATTTATTGTTCCTTTCTTACTTTTTATTATTATTGCAAATCATCTTTTAGAGTAGAAGGAAACACATGATGTGTTATGGAGTCACAAAAGCAGCTCACAGACATTTGCAGAGAAAAGAGTGCAGAGTTTATACAGAGGAGAGTAAGTCTGAAACTTCAAATCTTTGAAGCTTTTCTGTGACAAGGAAACAAAAAAAATCCTCACACCCAGAAAGCAGGAATAAAGCATTCAGAAACTATACTGTTATTTTTGAATTCTTAGTAAGGGTTTTCTGCTCTGTTAATTACTTTTACAATACTTGGAGAGATGGCACCATGACTGGAGTGCTTAGGATACTGCAGTTGAAATAATAAATAATCACCTGACATTTCTTAAAAGGCTTGCTTCTTTCTGAGTAGTGCTGTCTTTTATCAGCCTGCCTCGTGCCTTTATCACGTTTGTTCTCATTCAGATCAGTGAAGGCTTTCATTTCCTCAACAGTCCCCAAAGCCAGGATTTGTAGCCTGTATTCAGATTCATTTAAAATCAATGCAGTACAAAATAATTAGAGAGACAAAAATGGTGTTGCAGGTTCTTTTGTTGCGTTAGATCTTTTGACCACAAAATGATGACTGTTCTTGTCAGAGTAGCATTTTAAAATACTGATTGCATGTGTTACTTTGCATACATCCTAGAAGTACTGTATTTTCAGAATTCTGAACTTTAATACAGAGAAATACATGTGTTTTTTTTTCCTCAGCAACAGAAGCATCAATAAAAAAAGCCAATTAGAAGAGATGAATTTTTATTACATGCTGATGATTAAATCTACATTAATCATAAACATCCGCAGGCCACCAACAGGGCTTGTTTAATCATTTTCAACCATTTGTGTCTCTCTCTAGCTTCTATTCTGTTAGATTTTTCTACATTACTTCCATTTTTGGTATTGGGATGTTAGAAAGTGCAAGTATGCTCCTGGGTAATCAGGATTTCAGGCAATATGACTCAAAAAAACATTCCCAAAAGAAATCTCCTGGAAGGTTTCTAAACCCCTGATTTGATGGGCTATGCAGTTTTATGACATTGTGGGGCTATTCTGTCAAATAGGGCACTCACTGTATGCACAGGGGTTATTTCAAGTATTAGATAACTTTGAATTAAGTATAGAGATGACTGTATAATTGATATAGATATAAAAGATATAATGGAGAATAAAAGGTCAAGAAAGCCTCAGGTATAATGACCTGGACAATGACTCTACTATCAACAGGAGAATTTTAAATGAAATTTGTTTCGAACATCATAAAAAACATTTAAAAAAATTAAAAAAGTATATAGCATGTTGTCTTATTGCTAGAAGCAAGTAAATAATGCTACAGAAGAGTTCAGACCTAATTGGAAGTTGGAATAATTATAGATGATGATAAGCCAGCCACCAGAGAAATGCAATATTCAAGATGTGTGGTAACAAAAACATTGATTAACATAAGTCAGGACAAGAATGAAAACAACTTAGAAATACAGCATATAATTTATGACCATGGGAAAAAATCAATATCAACAATAGATATGAAGGGAAAGAAAATATTTTTAATTCCCCTCTCTCAATTTTTCTTATTTCACAGTAATTTTGTGAAGAGCATTTAATGAACAATTTTTCTTTGAAGTATGAATTACACTGAAACTCTGCAGCCTCCCCCTATACCCTTCTTGAACACTCACAGAAATTTCACAACAGTTTTTAGGGATACTGATAAGTTTTTCCACATGAAATCATATTCCAAGTTGCCTGGTGCTGATTTTTTTTTCTTTTTTTCTCTTTTTATAAGCAGACCTTTCTTTTATGAAAAAAAAAGGAGGTGGGTAGAAGGCAATCAGAAGCCATTTTAGCTTTCTCTTACATAAATTAAGCCAGCAAAGATGCTCTTGGGAGACTTCCGATAGGAAAAACATAACAGTATCTGTGCTCTTATTCTTAAGCCATTTTTCATTCTCAACAAAAGGCATATCTATGTTTCACAGTTCCATGGAACTGTGTATTTCCTCCTTGCTTTGGAAGGGTTTGGAGACTGCAGAGCCAGTGAGGATATCCCAATGGTCTCTTCTGGCCTGGGGCTGCACACTGTCCCACAGCAGGACCCTGCCTGGGGAGCTGCATGTCCTTGTGGGGATGGCTGGGGAACAACCAGGTGGCAGCTACCCCATCCCATCACCTGGAGCTTCATTCCTACTGTGTTGCCCTAAAGAATGAAAAGGAGATGGGAAGGAATGGCAGCTCCATAGCCAAGAAATTATAACGCCGTTGGAAAGACAAGGTAATTCTCTGAATATCGTAGGATTTTAAAGAAGTGCTTGTCTGCATAATTTGTTTGTTTCTCTGGGAACACAGGTCAGACTTCAACACAAAGAATCAGGTATATAGTGGCTTTTGAGTAGGCTGATGTGATCACACCACCAGGAATCTCTCCTTATGTCTCCCAGATGCAAAATGAACTTCCAGTGTGCAGATTTGCAGTGGCAGAGGAGGTGTTCTCTGTTCTAATTTTAAAATGCCACCCTCATCAGTATATACTCCACCAGCAGAATATGCCAGGCTGAAATCAGTCAGAAGGAAACTATGGGCTTATATTGCTTAAGCTGGCAGTTCAGCAAAGTTCTGTGCTTCAGACTGGTCATCTCTGAATTTCCCAAGTCCCTCTGTGCACGTAGATCATCAAAATATTAACTGAAAACACTGTTAAAGGCAACATGGCTCATTGACCACATACCATGGCATTACTGTCAAACAGTTATTTGTGGACCATACTTTGAGAACCACTCACTGAACCTGTCTAAAATGAAGTGTGGAAAACACTGTAAGAAACAAAGTCAAGGAAATAATATATTGGCAAGGAAATGGAATCTAGCATGATCTTTTTCTGTCTCAAAATTGCAGAGATATATGATAGCTCTATCAATTACAATGCCAGTCTAAGTCAGAATATATGGTCAAGTGCAAAGAAATAATTAGGAAACTGTCACAGCAGGCAAAAAGAAGGTATAAGGAATAGTAAATGAAGCTAAGCTGAGATAGATTTAAAATGTCGAGAGCCATGAGAAAAGTGAAAGATGAAAGGTAGCAGCCAGTCCAACAACATGAATACCATGTAAAGCAGAACAGCTTTTAGTTAAGGTAGATCTCAGTTTCTTAACATTCTGTGAGGAAAGATTTGCAAAAGAATGGAGCAATGTGTGAAAATAAGAAACAGAAGGAGCAGAAGGAAGACAATATGGTAACACATGGTTACAGTTCCAAGACTTGAGAATATATTTCTTGTACTATATCCCTTTATGTTAAAATGCATTCTGTTTATTCTGGCTCAACAGCTCAGCTGGTATCATAGTGTAACACCCCACCACATGGTAGACCCGAGCTCAGGAGCAAGCTTGGGCCAACAGAGCTTGGGACTGTCACAGAGGTGATGCTGTTATCTTCAGCATTGGATAATGCTGCCCAGGGAAGGGATTGAGCTGTGCATTTCTCTGAGAACAGCAAGAAGAAAGGAAAACAACAAGCAAAATAGGAGAAAATGCATCCCACAGGAATAAATAGACAAAAATATAGACCTCATGTAAGTTGTGCTTTCTCAATGAAGCAAGAACATCATCTTTTCTTGTGGTTTTCTGCAGGACTGATACAAGATGCTCACTTCTGTACTGCAAATATTCATCTTCAAAATAAATTTTGTTTTCTTCCAAAAAACATTTATCACATTAGTATAGCTATAGGAAGTGGACTTAAATGCGCAGCAAAATTTGGGAGCTGGAATGATAGCTATAAGAAAACAAATGCTACAAATAGAGATCTTATAGATCCCTTTCTAACCTACACATGATTAAATATCAGGAGTGCATTCTCTGATGGATCCCCCCTGCCTTCAAAGTTTTAGCAGAAGTTGGAAGGAAGCATAAAAGATAAATTGACTCATTTCAGACATCCTGGCATTTGTTTGCAGAAATCACACTTTAAACATTTTCTGGTTTATGAAGTCAAAAAGAAGGATTTATCTAACCTCAGTGATCTATTGAGTTATCAGTTATTATCACTTTATCACTTATTTTAGATACTGGCTCCAGAATGAGGCCTCTGTCGTCTTTCAGATAGAGAAGCCAATGAAATTAAAACAGATATGTCATTTCCTGGTGATTATTCTCAGGCGAGATGGATCCTTCCCCTGGAAACAAAATGGAACAGTTCTTAACTCCATGTATTTGATGCCACCTGCTTTCATGTCTCTCAAGTATACCAAATATTGTAGTCAGAAAGAAATCAAACTGATTTATTCTGGCTCTCTCAATATCTATGACACATTGATAATGAAGAACAAGTGGTTTCCCTCTGTAAAATTCATTCCTAAGTCTGTACTGTTGTACTTCAACCTGATGAATATTTTGCAACAAATCTCACTTGGACAGAATGGTTCTGAATTGTAAATTGCTCTTTTAAAATCAGCTCAGTACCTTGCACATCGGTCAATAGCTTTTGATTTGTTCTATGAGTGGTTTGGACACAGTGTTCACACATATAAATACACATTATTCAAAAATCAGCAGTGAGATCACAGGAATAATTTTCCTGAAGAAACAATAGTGCAAAACATTGCCTTTTGAAAGCAAACTGCAACTATTTCAGAAATTGCTCCTTCATTCCCCCCTAAACTTAAAAATACCAAGCAGGTATCTCTGAGTTATTCCTGAAGACAGTCTCTGTAAAACATATTTAAATAACAAAAGCAAATGCAATGTCATAAGAAAAAGAAAATGAGAACAAAGTTATAATTAAGAACTATTTAAATTCTACACACAATTAAGTTTGATCTGAACAGGGAAATAGGTACCTTTAGCCTGACAAAGATGGGTACATTTGCTTTGCCAGATCTAGGACAATGCATCTTTAAGATATTGTGCCATTTCTTTTAAGCATTACTTCAAAAATGTGGGAGGAGGGAGCATCTAAAGCAAAATTGCAAATGCAACTTTTGATTGTTATGATTTATTTTTAATTATCCTTTTCTCCTTTTGTCTTAATTGGACAGAGCCAGTCTAAACTTGTTCTGTGCAATTAAGAGCAGTTACATGCATAGAAAATTGAGACCTATTTTAAATCTCATTTGGACTGACTCATAGTTCAGCTTGCTACAGGAAAATTAGAGCAAGAAAATATATTTAAAAATCTAATGAGCTTTAGTAAAAATATTCTCTACAAAATGATGTGCTGGGAAGTTTTACACATTCACTTCAAATCATATCAGACAGCAGATCAGGGGAAAAACATTTTGCTCTTACTAGGCTTCCACAGGAGACATCTAGGAGCATGTTATCGAATTCTCTTTAAAATCCATTCTGAAGTTTGAGCTATTTATTTCCAAGGCAACTAAACAAATATTTTCCAAATAACCCATACATGCAGCTCAGATGGGGGCTAATTCTGTACTTGGTAATTTCCTACCTCTTGCAAACACAATTGGCACCCAGCGTACACAGCAATGCACTTTCCAATAGTTAAGGTAACAAAAACCCTGTAAGGTGAAGGCAGTGCTAAAGCACCTGCATAATGCCCATTAGTGTTAATAGGGGCTTGGGAGAACATATCCAATACCTCCATAAAAGGCCTCATGCAGCTTGGAATAAATGTGCAAAACAATAATAAATTAGTGAACCAGTATGAGAATAATCGTTTGAAATTAACTCAAATCCAAATATTGGAAATTTCTGGGGTTTCATGTTACACATGGGCCTCATTTCTTTGATCCTTTGGCTAAGATGCTTGGGAGGGAGGAAAAGTGCCTGAGAAATCCCATCTTCCCTCCTTGTTGCTTGATTGTAGCTGGTGGTTCAGGACATGGAGGAAGTTGTGTGTCAAGGAGACATCATTGCTCCTGCTTAGAATAAAATACATTTTCTTGCTCTCCTGACCACTGTCTGCTCTCCCCTTCCCCGCTTCTGGTGCTGCATAAACCACTGAAAAACCAGACTGCTCAGAGCCATGTGTGTGCTTGAAGGCTGAACAATATGCTTTGTGAGAAAGTCCCTTTGTTTCTACAGATTCTTTCCAGAGACTTAAAAAAACTTGAATACAGTTATTTTATTTTTTAGACATTATTTTTCATTGACGAGCATCCTTGCGTCCTGTATTCTTCAGTGAGTAGCAGACTGAGATTTACCTTTTGTCCATAAAAATAGAAAATTTCAAATCCAAGACTCTCAAAAAAACCCTCGAATCTACTTGATTAAATGTTTGTTCTTTGTAAGTATTTTTCATTTCTAAACTCTCCTTTGCTTTATGGCCTTTTTTGCCAAAGTCCCATGACAAGGTTCAATTGATAGAACAACCTTGTTCATAAAGTGTGAATTTCCATCAAGTCAGATGAAATGTGAACTTGAACAATGGAGAATTGGCTTCTCTCCAGTCCTAAATATAGCTGCGTGAGAACTCTGTGAAACCTGCCAAGCAGTCAGCCCCACTCTTAGAGCAAAGAAAGGCCTAAGAAATTCTTAGGGTCCTTCAGTTTGCCTCATTCAGTTCATGTCTTCCCACAGTTTTGAAGGTCCTTGTGACCAGTTAGACCCTGACTGTGCATTTTGGAGCCATTTTTTCACATTGCAGTGCTATGGATATCTTCAGGGTGTCTTCCCTTCTTAAACAGGGGCTTCATTGTGCCCTGAGAGTTGCATTGGCCCTGGAGTGAAATTTCAAGGGAGTGGTAAAATAGGAGGTAGGCAGAGCTGCTAGATCTTGGTGATGTTGAAGTCCCCTGGGAGAACATCTTGGCTGGTAACCAGCCTCCAGTGAGGAGTGTCAGAGCCCCAGGTGGGCAGGTCCCACACAGCTGAGGTGTCACAGTGTCCAGGGAGCCATCGGGCTGCAGTGACAGGGCTGAGCTCCTCACCTGAGTTTGGCTCACCAGGCACATATGCCTGGGTCTCTGAGAAAGACTATTGAGACTAAAGGAGCCTCCAGGTGATCACCAATGGTCTTGGGGGCCAAAGGACTGCTAGTGTCGCTTCTGTGGATGGTACCAGAGAGAAATTGTACCTTGGCAGTGGCAGATAGCCCCAGACACAGAGCAGGGCTGCAATTTGCCCCAGTTAAGTGAAGCCTGAGTGTGCAGAGTCAAGAGATGGTGAGTGGTCCATGCTTGACCTCTGCCAGGGAACACAGAAGTCAATCATTAATGCTTTTTGAACCTCCTGCCAGATATCTTTCTTTGGCTTTCAGCTTCTCTGGCTTTTCCTCAAGGCTGGGAGAGATTTAATAAAGAATCCCCTAGTGCTATTTTTGTTCTTCCTTTTAACCTCTTCAGTGCCTTTTAGCATTTTTTTTTGGGCTGGGCTATCTTCTGCCCTCCCTTTGGAGAATTTACTGTAAAGACGGTGTGATCATGCAACATGAACTTCCTGCTAACAAACCAACAAGCTTAGGATTTAAATTTCAGGCCAAGATTTCAGTAGAGCTCTCCTTCTAGTTTGTGAGAGAATTAAAGCACATGCAGAAACGTACAGAAGTTGGCTCCTGCAGACAGATTAATAATAAAAGAAAAGCATTGTGACTATTGAACATTTTGAAGGCTTTATGAAAAAAAAATAGCTCACGAATAGCTTTCAAAGTGAGAAAAGTTATTCAGACAGCTGGCCATGCATTTCTTGGGACCAGTGATGGATGAGGATAAGAAAATGAGAGCTGCAAGAGGTGAGGAACTGCTCTGCTCCTGGAGCTGTCCTCTTAGCTCTTGCAGAGCCGGGGTGCCAGGGGAGAGGACCGTGAGCGTCCCCAGCACCCTGCCACTGCCATCCTGCTGCCACCCCACACACTCCGTGCAGCCATTGCATGTTTATATCTCACATCAAAGAGTGCCAAGAAAGATAAGGAAGGAAAGGAAAATGGAGAGAACAAAGACAAAAAGAGATACAGCTCCAAATCTTCTCAGGCTCCAGGACATATCAGTGTCTATGCGTAAGAATTCATACTTATGTACTACTAACAGAGGGAAAGCACATTTTGGTGTATTTGCTGCAAAGGGAATATTTCTGATGTGGAACTCAGATTCTCAATGTGAAAAAATGACATTTTGCTTTGAAACTAAGTGTCTTTCTTTTCAATTAAATTTAATTCTTCATTTAGATTCTAACCTTAATTCTTGGGATTAACTAGGTTGCTTCAAACCTGGGAGATCAAGACACAAAAAGGCTCCAATTTGAAGTCAACAAATAGGTAATAAAAATGTTGACATTGCCAGGGATTTTACTTATGGCTGATATTGGATGCAACTGCTGGATCTTAATGGTTAAAGGGTTAATAGAGCTATTATCATGGTATCTAAAATTTTAGGAACAGAGGAATTTAGGACTGGCTAACTGAATAGACAATTCTGCCAAACTTGCATAAACTGAACAACATCATCTTAAAATTTATGTGTATTTTTCTGATCTTATTTCCCACGAAAAACTGTTCCAGAAGCTCTTTGGTCTTATGGTTTGAATTTTTCCTATTTGCAGTCTAAATTTATCCTCGGCCTAACACTGTCCTTTCTTTAAATAGTTCTTATCGCTGCCTGATATTTATTCCATAGTAGATAGCACTTACATATCCTTTCAGGCTGTGCTTTGATAGGATGACAAACAAAATATTTTAATTTATCTTCTTTGAGATAGGCTTTTCTTTCTCCCCACTACCCCCGTAACAGTTTTCTGAAGCAGTTCCAGGCAGAACACATCAATCATGTACATGGATGGCCACTATGGGTGTGCTGTATTTCAGATGAGGTCTTGCTGGTGCCTTGCTCAAGGGCACAAATACTTTCCTATTGCTAGTTGAAATACTTCACCTGACACATATAGGCTCTCATTCACCTTTTTCCCTAACTGCAGCATCTTTCTGGCTCAGAAAAGGAGTTCGTCTTATTCATCCTTGTTTGTTTCAACTGATGAACTCAAGATTGTAGCAGGAAAACTAATTAGTCTGGGAGTGCATAACCTTACACGGAAATTAAAAATGAATCCTTTCATCTGTTTATTTTTAACTTTTTGCTTCTTTGGGAAATTACATTATTTCCTTCTTCAGACAGAAGACCCCTGGTGCAGCGCTGCCTACAAAATCATTTTGAGATGATACTGGCCCAAATGTTGCTAAATTTTGGAGGGACCATTTCTAGGCATAGTCCAGTTGAGCTCTTTTTGACAAAGTTTCATATTGTCTCTCTTGCTGCTGATCTGAGCAAGAGCAATCAATGAGCAAGAACTCATTAAATTTTCTCATCAGTTTGGTTAACCAGATAGCATTTTTTGTATAGCATGTAAGCTGGAATGGGCAGAAATCAAATCTTTTATTGTGAGATTTTGCTGTGTGCCACAAGGCAGCGTTCTGATCCATTGTTGGGACTTCTGGAAACCCAGAAAACACCTTGTAGAACCCAGATGAGAGTGTAACATCTTTTGAAGATAATAATAAAAACCTCAGTACAGAGTTGAATTTTGAACATTGATCAGTATTAAAATATCAGATGTCTTTAGCCAATTTGAACTTAAAACATACTAAATTTAAACACTATTTATGAAGCAGGGATCTGATTTGGGACAGTATCCAGTAAAGAACATCTTCTGGTTTTGAGAAAGTACATGGCTTAGTAAGAGGCGCTTTCTGCAGTGGAGGTACCTTCTCTGAACTGAGATGTAAATTGCATGCGTGGTTTCACCCAAGATCCAAAATGCCAATGCCTTTGTTCTGAAAAGTGGGATTAATTTTTTAAAAACACTAGCTACACATTTTTAAAAGCCCTGAAGAATGTTATCAAAATGGATTTAATGTCTCCATTTCTTTGAGAAATTCAGATCTGTTTAATTCTTTATACTTTTTTAGTAAATTCTTAAATTTTCAGTATCTTGAACTGATTTTCTGTGGCCCTTGAATCCTGAAGCTGATTGTACATGTGCTCTCTGAGACAGCTATGGTGGAAATTTTGAGATATCCTGAGCACTGAAGCATTTCAGCGGCACCATGATATGATGAACTTGCTTGAAGTACAGTACTTTCTCCCCTAAAAATACAAAGCCAGCCTCAAATTCTGATTCCTGAATACAAAAAATACCAGCAGCAGAGAACTGTGCTCTCTGTTTGCAAGGGTCTTCTTACCATAATTCTGCTAAGTGGGTTTATTTTTTCCTTCAGGTCAAGTATATTCCCAGCACTTACTTTAATGAAAGATGGAAGACATCAGTTTCAGGAACAAAGGTCATTATTTTTCTTCCAAAAATTACTCCAGTCCAAACCCAAAGATACAATTATGTTGTATGGGGGGGTTCTACCTTTGCCAAACTATGGAGGCAATAGCAAAAGTTATTTCAGCCTAACTTACACATCTACCAGAGGAGATGAATATTTAACTGAGACAAGAAAGCTATTTTATTGCATTACTTAGGGGTAAAAAGACAAAGAATTTACTGTAAAGACAACCAGCTGTAGCTGCAGAGGCTGACACAGAGTGTACAATTGCACTGAAAACACTGTGGCAACACTTTTAAATTATGGTTAATGGTTTTAGAGAATGTCACAAACACAAAAAGTGGAGCACAGAGTATAAACGAGCCTATGCACAGTCACACTGGCTACTCAAAGAGCACGTGAATTTGGTACCACACAGGGCAAAATGCTGAGGGATTGGGTAATGGAGAAATCTGTTCTGTGTATTTGGGAACAACAGGAGTTTAAAAGGAAAACCAACATTAGTCCCATCTAGGTGACTGGAAATTGCTCACAGCCCACGGTCAAAGCTGGGAAAGGTTATAGGACAGGAAGATTTACCTCAGCATTTTGTACAGGTACTTTTGCTCTTTGCTAGCACCAGTCCACCAGAGAACTACGCTATTCAATGTTTTTGTTTTCAGCCAGGATGACAGGAACATATTTGCAGTTTACAGCAGGTGCCCAGCTAAGTCAACAAAGTGCAAGCTATGCAGTAAAAAATAATATATAAAAAAGGTCACTTTGCCTGAGTATGCCGCTCCAGCAAGTTTCAGTGCCTTACAGGGGGAATGTCTGAATCCAGTGACTGGAGTGATACTTTGCTCACCACACCATCAGTAAAAGTGGTGTGTTGTCTCCTGTTTAATGCAAGCAGAGACTTTTCAGATGCTTGTCAGCTCTTGTCCTGACAATCATTACTACACCTGTTTCTTTGAAAGAGAAAAAAACGCCAGGCTATTCATTCACAACCTCCAGGTGGTCACCTTTGTGCTTGTGGCAGAAAGTCATTCTTCCTGGCAGGCTTTTCCAAATCCTAATATCATGTCATTTTACTGAAGGGTCTCACAACACTTGTCCACCTGGCCCTCCAGTAGTGATGGGGACCTGACTCCATGCCCCCTCCAGTGACTATGACTTCCATATCTTCCTACTGAGGCTGAAGGAGGCGGAATCACATATGCTATAATTAACTGCAGACGATACTGCACAAGAAAAACAGCACTGGTTAAACTTGTGATTTAAACAAAAATGTAAATGCTACTCTCAGGTGCTCAGAGCATTAATAGTTCTTAATTGCCTATTGTCTTTGCAACCTTACCTGGGACCTCACCCACACCCCTTGCTGTTGCCTCTGGGTCTCCCCTCCTGTGTGCACTCAGGTACAGGGATCAAGGAGCTCATCTAATTAAGGACTACCTAGGGTGGGAAAAAGATTAATCTCAGCTGAATCAATCTCCATTCTTTGCACACTGAAGTCAGCATAAGGAAAGAAGCTCAATCGTGCAGTCTTGGAAGGATGAAAACAGACACTTCCTTTGCTTGCTTTGCACATGAGAGCTCACCATTCACCTCCTGATCTCTCCTGATGCAGAACCTCAAGGAGAATCAGTGGCAGCTTCTAAACATGAGAGACCCATAAAGGCTTTCAGTATTTGGGTTAAAGAGTTCACCCAGTGTTAGCTTGCCACACAAACATCAGCAGGAGTGTAAAAATGCCATTCTGTAACTTTTTGTTTTCTGTAAGAAAAAAAAAATATGAGAGTAATTTTGCTTACTTTTTATGAGTGTGGTTTATCATACAATGAAACTAGAACACTGCTGACTGTAAAAGGAAGCCTAAAAAGGTATTTTCTTTCATGTGGTATCAGAACAGTATTACCAATGCTCATTACTGTGTGGACATTAGGTCCTAGGAAAAACAGACATGGACAAGACTGTGGCTCTTAAAAAGCATCCCACTGAATCAAAGTGGGACATTATAGGATTTGGAGCTCCCACTAAAGATGGCCTCAGTACAACATGCAGATTTATGGAAGAGGGGGAAAGATTTTCCTTTATAGGGTATGTGTTCATCCCAGTGGAGGAAGAAAGACAGCACTAGAGAAGAGGCATTTGGTATCATGCCAGACATTGCTGTTAATCCATTCTCAGATGGATTTCCTAACAAATGTCATTTATGGAGTCATACTCTGTGCATGTCTGCCTTTCTAACTGCTGGCTCCACGGACTCAATTTCAGACAAATTTGATAAATGGTTAGAGGTCTCAAATACCATAAGAATTTACAAGTTTCATTAAACTTTTTATATATGTATATAATTCAAATATAAACTTGCATAAGTAATCAGATTGAAGAAAATGGGCATATCAGCATCACTGCTAGGGGAAAACTTGGAGAGTGAACCCTCCTGTACATAATATCAAAGAATTTGTGTGGAGATATTATAAAACTGAGGAGAATCTTAAACTGGCTTTTGTGTCGTAATAACTGCCAGGTGAACACAAGCACTAGAAATACCCTGAACACAAGTACCAGAAAGCAGGTTCACAAGTTAGGCATCTCCTGGGAATTCCTTCTGTACTGTAAATTTCTGTCATACCAAGGTTCTTTAAGGCACTAAACTACTGAGAAACTGGATGTGTGAGTGTTTCTCTGGTGAGTAATTTCTAAACTTCCGCAGATGCCTCTGGGTGAAATAAGTAACCAGTTGCCTAAACAGGGAGATTGAATGATAAACAGCTGAGACACTGCTGTGCACTTCAACCTCTCTTAAATAGCCCCAGTAAAGATGAATACCTAAGAAGGGAGTAGTCTTAGTAGTCATATGTAAAAAGCCAGACAGAGCATAGCTAGCAAAGGACAAGATGCTGATTAACAGGAAGGTGGATAAGATGGAGAATTTCCTCTCTAAGTATAAACGTTTGTTCAGCATGGCAAATGAGGGTCAAGTGCAAGTGGGAAAACCAGAGTCTTTGCCTTAGGAGCAGTGCAACATGCAAAATAATTAATAGAATCCCAGGGCTTATAAAGAAATCCTGTCAGAGTCATATCTGCCGAGCTTTCTGTGCACAGAACAGACGGTATCTGTGTCCAGGGCTGCACAGGGTCTGTGCTGATGGAGACAGGCAGGGTTACTCCCCTGGCCACAGGCCCTCCCCAGCCCTCAGGGCTGGCAATTCAGTCTGCAATCCTTTCCTGCAAGTGCCTTGGGCCATCTCAGACTGGCATAACCTATCACGGCAAAACTGCTTTCCACGGAGTCTATCTGAAGTTCCTCTACTTACTAAGCTTTACAAATATGCGCTGAAGGTCAACTGACTCAGACTTCCTTGGAATGGCAATGAGGAAGGGATTCCAGGATGAACCTTCAGTAAGGAGGTCATTCCTGCAGCACCCAGGTTTTTTAATCGGTGCTTGAATAGTTCAGGTAGACCAAAGAGCTCACAAAAGGAAGGAAAACAAAAGCATTTAAACTCACAAAAAACAGCTAATAGTTGAGCCAGTTTGAGACAAATTTTAATTTTTTTATTATTATTATTTTTCCAGACTTTAAATTGTACTTACCCCTCCTGGAAAAAAAGAGAGAAAAAGTAATAGAGATATTAGTAATTTTTTCCATTAATTAACCATCAGGGACTATAGAACTATTAAAAAACTAGGAAAAATTCTGATATAAAAATAGGCTTTTTTTCACCCCTGGTAAAAATGTTTCCTTTGAGGATGGAGGACCGGAGTCCATTTAAAGCTAGAAGAGTTTTTAACTGTGATTTCCTGGGCTCTTGGATTTGTGTCTCAATACGTCATTTTCCAAGGTGTCCAGGTATGAGGCAGGTGGTAAGTAGGCATGTTTAGACTTCTGACCACTTTTATAATGTGGTGCTTGGTGAACTTTGTGTGTCAAAAGTCTAGGCTATGTCCATGTTTCCTATTCAGTGCCAAGTCTTCTAGCACTTTGTCACCCCACTGCTTTCCTGGTGCTTGTATTTCAGTTTCACAGTCACCCAAAACAACATCAACACAAATGTCTGCTAGCAGTGACAGTCCCACCATTTGTAGTGGCCCTTGGGCACCTATCTTCAAAATGAATAAATTGTTCCTGGAGCAATCCCCTATCTCTCCATCCTTTGAACTGCAGAGAAAATATAGATAACTGTCTAACACAGTGATGCCACTGAGGGATCAATGGGCCAAGAGCAAAGCCAGCTGTACGAGGTTCAATAAGACAAAGTTCTGGGTCCTGTACTTGGGTCACAACAACCCCAGGCAGCACTGCAGGCTGGGGGAAGAGTGGCTGGAAAGTGGCCCAGCACAGAAGGACCTGGGTGTGCTGGTGAACAGTGTCTGAACATGAGTCAGTGCATGCCCAGGTGGCCAAGAAGGCCAATGACATCCTGGCCTGTACCAGACACTGTGTGGGCAGCAAGACCAGGGCAGGGATTGCCCCCCTGCCCTGGGCACTGGTGAGGCCACACCTAGAGTGCTGTGTCCAGTTCTGGGTCACTCAGTTCAGGAAGGACATTGAGGTGCTGGAGTGTGTCCAGAGAAGGGCAACAGAGCTGGNGGGTTGACTTGTATCCTAGGTACAAAGAGCTTGTATCCTAGCTCTAAATAACTGTTTTCCTATCACTATTGTGGAATAATCCACCCCTTACAACTGGAAGCTAAATAGAGGTAACGTTTGTTGAAAATGCTGAAAATGCTGTGTCTTAGGTTAAAAATGTAAGATGTGCCCAAAGTATGTATTCTATCACCATCTTCATGAGGNNTGGTGAAGGGTCTGGAGCATAAGTGCTGTGAGGAGAAGCTGAGGGACCTGGACCTTTTAGTCTGGAGAAAAGGAGTCTGAATGGGGATGTTATTGCTGTCTACAAGATTCTGAAAGGAGGTTGTAGCCAGGAGAACGTCACTCCTTTCTTCCAAGTTAACAAGTGATAGGACAAAAGAAAATGGCCTCAAGTTATGTCAAGAGAAGTTTAGATTGGATATTAGGAAAAAATTCTTCATTGAAAGGGTGGTCAGGCATTGGAACAGGCTGCCCANCTCTGGGAGCTGTCTCTGTTTAATGGGCCATCAAGGACCCATTATATGACTCATAGAATGATATCAGCCCATTGTGAGATGCTCCACCCAGGGGGAGGAGCCAAGCATTCCCTGCATATAATCCTGGGTTTAGGACAGCAGAGTCAACTTTTTCCCCCACTGGATTCACAGAGGACAAGAGCTACCAGACCTTTCTACAAGACCACTGCTTCGACAAGACCATTTCATCTGGACTGCTACTAACACCCTTACTAACAGGGTGTCAGGTTGTATTCTGACTCTGCCAGTGGTATTTTATACTGTTGAATTTATTTTATTTTACTTTATTTTACTTCTTTTCTTTTGCTCTTATTAAATTGTACTTCTGACTTGGAGTCTCTCACTGGTTTTGCTTTCAAACAAGCACATGCTGAAATGTTGAATAATATTTTCAGACTTTTCTTTAACATGTGCTAGGATGCTCATATTAGGAACTTAGCAACTGGGCAAGGAAACACTCTTTTGACAATATCTTTTATTGTTCCTAATTAATATTTGCCAAGGACCCTCCAACTACACAAAGTTTTGAAAAGAGGTACATTTCCTCATTATCAGCAGATATTTCAGTTGATATTCCAACAGCTGAAATGTCAGTCCAATTGCTCTTGTCTCAGGGTGAAAACACCCTTTTCTGCATCTCTGAGCTGTGTCATGCTGAGTTTGACCCTGGAGAGGTAACAATGACAAGCAGATTGTCCTTTCATTGCTGGTCCTCCTTTGCTGGTGCCAACTGGAGAGCAGTATTACTGCCTCACTCAAATTTAAAGAAGAGAAACTACATCTTGTCTTGATGTGTGAAGAAATGCAGATTAGGACATGATGAGTGATGTTGAAGTGGGGCAGAAAGATCTGAAGATGAGGAGTGTATTTAAAGAAACTGAAACGGAGAGTGGGCTGGCACAGCAAAGAGGAGGCCGAGAAGAAATGCATCTAGCTGGCAAGTGGAGAACATGGAGTGGGGTAGGAGAAGAAAACTGAGTCTAGCTGCAGAAAAAAAGAAGGCATATGGGGGCTGAGAGTTATTGAGGCTAAGGTTCTGGAGGGGAAAGAGCACCTGAAACCCACCTAAAGAACGGTGGTAAGTAGAATGAAAATTCAATGAAAATTCAATTGGCTAAGTGAGTGGATTATGGGGATATGAGGAGCTGACATGAGAAAGACCCGATGGGTAAAACTAGAGCTCACAGGGAGACACATTTGACTCAAATATCTGCAGAGAGAACCTGGGAAACAAGTGATGAAAGTGGAAGTGGAAAAAGAGCTAGGAAGGGGGAAAAGAGCTAAGTGGAGCTAGGAACAAACTGGAGGTTTTGGCTGGGTGTGAAGGAGACTAGGAGCATAAAGGGCACCTGGGAGTGTTTGTATAAGGTCTCTGTGTTTTGGAGCAGACTCCTTTCTAAAGCCCCAAACAGAAGACGAGAATTCTGACTCTCACTGTTGGTCTGCCACCAGTATCAGTGAAACCCCCTGGCCAAGGGCTACCCACCCAGCAGTACTGTTTCTGAGAGACCTGTTGTGACTGTAAGCCACTCCCTTGGTGTAGAGCTTGGTGATGTTCCCAGTCCTGGAATGCAGCAGAGCAGAGGATGATAGGCTGTATGTCAGAAATGGGAGTTGTAACTTCTAATGCACTTAGTTATAAACCTCAGCAATTATACAACATACTCAAATTGATCTAAAAAATGAAAGTTGCACATAAACTTCAAGCCATCTTCTTGAAGTCTTCCGGTTTATTCACTAATCATCTTATTTTTGCTCCAGATGATTCAGGGAATCTATTAAAAATAATGACCATTGCAGCTGATATCTCTCCAGCACATTGTCTATCATGAGCACAGAATAAGGCAAGGGTTCAGCAGAAAAAAATTACAGTGAGAACATATCATGTAGGACTGCATCACATTCAAGTGCAGGCATGCTTTAAATCAAGAATTGAAAATATGCTATAAAATGAAGGAAGTCTCCCAGTATTTTTCCCAAGGAAAATTCAGTCCTGGAGATTGATTTTTTTTTTTTCCCTTCTAAATATTTATAAAGGTCTGTAAATGACTTCTCTCTCGGTCTTTTCCACCTTGTAGGTTTATATTGAACTTAAAGAAACCAAATACAACAAAATAATAGAAAAGAGTAACTGGGAGATTAATCTGCCTTATTTGCACATTCCCATAATAACAAAAATGTGAGAATTTCAAATTCTTCCTAGTTTAGTATTTATGTGCCTTACTTTTTTCAGCAGAAACAATGCACACATCACAGGATTCTGCAGTGTTTTCTGACACTGGCTGGTAATTTACTCATGAGAATCATCCCACTATAGATGCTGTGATTGTTCACGTAAGCGTTGCTTAGCAAAAGGAGGGCAGAGTTGGACCCTCCTGGGGTCCAGTTCTATGTAGTTATAGAATCAGTCAAACATATGATGAATATATGGGAGTGGGAATGGAGAAAGCAAAATGAGTCTGTGACTTGAAAAAAAAGAGCATGTTTGATTATCTTAAGTCTCCTGTGTACCATCCTTCCATATCTGCAGTAGAGAGAATATTCTCTGGCAGCTATCATTTATTATTTAATGCAAGGAATTTAATTATTTGTGGAAATCCTTGGCTTCTGCTTGTTCACCAGCTCCTCTGGCAGTAAAGTTTACATGTTAAGATGTGAGAGGTGAACCTCTGGTTCAGAGGAAGGAAGGAAGGAATATTGCTTTGACTGCTGGTGATGTAATATTGACCATCTGCAACTTTTATATATTAATCTGGTCCTATATGTTTTTCAAAACAAAAACCCACACAGATATTGACTGCTTTCTTATCTAGCTGTTTTCATTACTTTCTGAGCTGTTTTATTTGAGTCTTCATGCTACTGGTATGACTTTTTTATGTTTAAATTTAAGGTTTGAGTTAGAGCCAAAGTATTTGACTTATCCAAACTACATTCATTCTTTTCTAAAACTTTGTATTTCTTATTCCTCCCATTCCCTTCTCATCTCCATATTTCTCCTTTTCTTCTTCCCTGCTTTGCTGCCAGATGGTTCTTTTTTTTTCCTAGGCTACCATCTGAGTTTTCTTGGATACGTCTACTTTTTCCACCTGGCAATCCTGTCTGGGTGGAGTTCAGAGATTTTGGACAATTGTCAGGGATTTCTGGACATCTGGCAATCCATTTGAAACAGGATGGGAAATTTTATATGTGTCTCTGCCCACATGCAGATGATGCCTCCAGCACATGTAGAGGCTATTGCACAGATCCCAGGAGCACTGGCCTGCAGAGTGTGTGCTGCACAGGTGGTCTTGGGGAGAATGGTAATTCCAGCCTGTTTGAGAAGACTGGAGTCACAGTGAGTCTGTTGGGCAGGGAATGTGTACTGGTGCTGCTGTGTCCCAGCCACAGGGCTGATTTCATGAACATATGCAGAGCTGCCCGTCCCAAACAAAGTGGGCTATTGCACAAACAACCCACTTTCCTCCATTCAATAAATTTCTGGGCTTCTCAGTGCTCAGCCCTTTACTCATTTCTCCCACCCCTTTCTGCCCAGGAAGACAGAGTATTGGGGATTCCTGCCTCTTTTTGATACTCTTGGAATGGACAAAATGAATTTGTTGTGGGAAGGCAAGAGCCCAGAGACCTCTCCCCTTCAAACATGGGGAGAGGCATGGTGTTGAGTGATATTTGGGCTAATTGTGTCCCTTGATTCCTCTCAGAATTGGTGTTTCTCATATGATAATATTATTAGTAATAACTCCTAGGCCTTGGTGCCAGAAGGATTTTAGGTGATACTGAAACCAACTGAGCATTAAATACCTACAAGAAATATGGGCTCTTGGCTTTAGTGTTTATGATCCCTGGTCTCCAATGGGTTTACAAGTGAGGTAAGCTTTATTCACACTTCAAACATTGGGGAAGACGAGTAGTCCAGATGAAATTCTTTCACAGGTATCACATAACTGGACAAAGTCTCCAAAATACCATCCAAAGTGCCATATATTTTACCACACTCTCACTGTTTCTCATGCTTCCTGTGTTCCAAAACCGTTTTTTCTGAGGGAGAGCCCTTTATCCTTGTGTGTTGGAAATCTCTGCTGATAGACCCCTGGCAATGTCTCTTCCACAGCTAACCTTAAAATCAGAGCTCCCTCATAAATGCAAGGAACATCAGAGGAAAACATAAAGCATTTTCTTAGAAATTCTGGATACAACACACAAGCCAGGATTCTGGGAAAGCAACCTCTCTGTTTTGCTGTGATACAGTTGATGCCTAAAAACTCAAACCAAAGGACTTAAATAAATTTCACAGACACTGCCAGGAAGTGTTCTGGATACAGTAATGGTACATGGAAAATCAATATTTATTATCATTTTAACTGAAAAATTAAAAAGATTTGCCATAAAATACAAGTGCTTTGCAGCATTTTGCATGTTCAGAGCATGTCCTCTAGGGTGCTATTAATATAGTTTGTCAAGTGAATGATGCATTGTTTATGCAATTATAGAGATGTAGCCAAATCTTTTTTCTCTCCCTCTTTCCCTCCTCTCAAGTGGCAGCAGCAGGTAGCTAGAGCTGATGGATCATTTTTAGGCCTCTGTGGTGCAGAATATATATTTTCAGAAGTAATCTACTAATTGGTTATGCAGACCATCTCCCAGCTGTGTCTCAGTGCCTAAGTGCAGGGAAATCCAAGCTCTCAGGTCTGGAAAGGGTAATGCAATAAAAACCTGTTATCATGTAGTAATTGAGGTCCAAGGTTTAGAGCAGCATCATCAACATGATGCATTCAAATGCAAAAGGCCAGAGTGACTCAGGCTTAGGCAGGGGAATCAGAAGTTTATTAGTACTCTATGGCCTGGTGCACTCGCTTTGCTCGCTCAAAGCATATTGAATTTGGAAAGGTTTAAATGCTGATTTTAAATAACTTTTCACAGTTTATTTTCCTTTAGTGGACATGTTTACTGTTGTGACTTGCTGGGTTTCACCCTATGCTTGTTTTCTGTGAACATGGCAAATTCTTCCATGAACTTTCGACTTCCTGTTTCACTTGAAGGCCAAGAACTAAAACTGGAGCAGCCACAATGCAGGACCATTTACACACTTGGCACTTCAGCCAAGTTTTCCATATTTTCCTTTAAAGTAATAAAGGTCTGGATTCAGGCATTTAGCTGATGATCTACTAACTGATAGAGGTTCTCCTAAGGTGTCTTGCAATAAAGATGGTCAGAAACTTATATTGTTTTGTCATTGTAAGCGTTGTGAAAGGACTCCATTGTTATTCATAGAAATGTATAAAACAGCAACAGAAACTTTCCAGACTCAAACACCCAAGACTTTAGTTAATAACACAAGAAAAAAGCCAGAAGAATTTTGATTTGACTCTCGTGTTATTGTGGGTTAATTGGGCAAAACACCATAACACCTGGGTTCTTCAAAAAGCATACTGATAAGCTCACAATATAGCAATTTTTCTGTGATAAAACCAGGGATATTAGCCTGATACCTCCTGGTGTTCCAAGATAAAACTGAACAATTACATAGGAGAGATTTTTCAAACCTTTTTGAGCCAAACTACAGACAAGGCTCACTATTTTTCATGTACTGTAGTAATTTCTGCAGATTTATAGCAAATAATAGATTCGTGACAAACAAGTAAAAATCTGGCTCTAATTAGTTCTGCTAGAGATGATGTAGAGCAGAGATATCTTTCTGACTCTTGCACAGAAGTAGTCTATAGTTTAAATTCTGAAAAAATTAATTGGTTCAGAACTGATTACAGTTATGAACATTTGAATCAGTAATAGTCTATGGACTTTCACAAGTTACTTTTGATTTATTATAGAATGGAGGAAGACAATAAATCAGATTCATGTTTTAACTTTATCCAGTATTGTGTTCTGCTATGAAGGAAGGAAGTTGCTGTATTTCATAAAGTTTTTGTTCAGTGAATACATACCAGTGCCCCCCTAAAGACAGTATTTTGACTTGTACAAAAAGTGGTGTTTAGGGAGTATACAGCATCCTGTATTTAGCTAAAGGATATATGTGAATTGGACAGATCATTATGAGAATTGCCAAAGGAGATGCCAATTTCCATAACAGTAGCAATACTTCCATCCCTTCAAATTATGTTCAATAATAATTTTAGAGTCTCTATGCTGTTCACACCTAACATTTGTTTAATTATGCCCACCTTAGCCTTTTTAGTCTCATATCTTGAAATTCACTTTATCCAGATGAAGATATGATCAGCAGTAATAACAAGAAAAGATCCAGATTTATAAAACATGACAACTATGGGAGAAATATCTACAAATGCCAAGTGTGTGGAGCTCTGGGTCTCTGGCTACTTACACCTTTTAATAAAATAAAGCAAGAATCTTGCAAGACTGAAAGAATAGCTTGCTTTTAATCCTTTGAAAAACTTTTTGCTTTTCTAGTTTTCTTTATCCACTGGGATCTAGCTATTTTCTTCAATCCTAAGTCTTTTGAAATGGTTTTTTGCTTTTCTTACACTCCCTTTAAAAGGAAGATACCACTGGGAAAACTGTATGCCTTCTGCTGAAAGTCTCGTAGCAGATGATTAATATCTGTTACTTTGATAGGGAACCTGAAACTTCAAAACCCAGGAGTTCAAGCATTTTGCTGCCAGCAGTTTGCTCTGCTCTGAAACCAGTGCCTGGGACCAGTTGAAAGAGTCCCCATCATCAGCATATGCTGTAGGTAGCCTACTGGTTTAGTTCTGAGTAGAGGGGAGACTAAAGCATGTAGGCACACAGGGGAGAGAGCTTTAAAAGTGCAAGATAATAACATTGCACACAGAACATGAGGGGAAGGGGGTGTCCTCCCCCAGTCCCACTCACTTCTTTATTCTCCCCTCCTCTGTCTGGTATCTCGTGGAGAATAACAGAGAGGAAAGGTAATCTTCATTTCAAAGACAGGACAAAATGGGGCACAGGACCTGGATTGGATGAGTTTTGTTCCTTTCCCAATTAATCTAACCAGCATGCTCACTTGGAGTCACTGCAGCCTTTTGTTTAAAGAAAGGTCTGTCTGCTACATACACGGCAAAACTATCGTGGCTAGAGGCACGAAGGAGATGGCAAAAAGGAACTCATGAACAAAAGGAAGAGAAGAAACAGAAACTAAAGTGCAAGGAGACTTTCTTCCCTGGGTGTCCAGTGTGACCATTCTCATTATTAATACTTAAATTGCCTTCCTAACAATTGCATGTTTATTTGACAAAAACACAGGTTATTTTCCAGATACTTGATACAATCTCTAGCTCATACCCATGTTGCTGTTTTACACCACAAATGACACAGACTCCGAGATTCAGAAGGCTATAAAATGACTATTGATTTAGGGATGGTGTCTCCCTTATTTACTATTTTGCACAGACCAATTTGATTGGTGAAACAAAAGCAAACCTTTTCAATTGGTCAAACCAGAGAGACATCAAGAAGAAGTCCCTCCTATCAGAAGGAATGAATAACATAGGTACAGTTACAAAAACATTCCATTCATGTTTACAAAGCTTCCTTGGGAAAGAATTTCAGAAAAACCAAAACCTCAGGCCTGGAACCAGGACTACATATCCACACCACCTAAATAATGCATTGTTCATATTTTCACTGATGCTTTGACATACAGGGAATCATCCCCTATTTAATGGCCAAGAAAACTTGAAATCTGAGTTACAATTGTCTACATTAAGTAAAGTTGGTGTACAGATAAATACAGGCCACTGTTGCCCAAGATTGCTGGTAGAACCTATTTTCAGCTCCCAAACACTTAAGCCTTACAATAACACTACAGTTTAATAACATGGGGGCAAGAGAAAATTCAAGGATGTGGCAGCTGAGATCAACATGAGTTAAATGCTTGATTGCCAACTTCAACTGGACATATTTTCCATATTTTTCTTCAAGTTGCCATATTTTTTGCCAAGATTTTGGCAATGTTTAGCAAGCATGCTGCTTATGCACAAGACCTATTGTTATCTCAGCCTTTGTAGCTGCTGTTTGTTGCTAGAAAACAGGTAGGTGTGAGGGAGACTGCTTTCTTGGAAGTGTGTTTTCTATCTTCTCTTTGAACCAAAGATTCTAGAACTATGGTTTCTAGAGTTGGGAGAGTTAAATAACTGTATTAACTGTGTGGTATTTGCTGATGTAGTGTGACTTTGTTATTGGTTATTTTTGTGTCATGACAGATTGTCTATTTAAGAATTATTATTCAAGGGACAGAGAAAGAATATCAAAACCATGTTTTGTTTAGCTAGTTCTTGAACTTGTGAGCTGCCCAGAATCCTCACCCTTACATTAATTTCAGTCTGAGTTAAGCATGTTGAGGTCCTTCAGGAAGGGAAGTAAAAGGCAAAAAATCCCCACAAACAAACAAAAAATAGCCTTTAAAACTGATAGAAATACCTTATTTATTTTCTTTTCCTTAGGAGAAGAGCACAGTTTGCAGCTTTCCTGCTGCAGACCAGACTCCAAAATCAGCCTGCTGATTTGCAATACTGGACTCTATCCAGCATAATGAAAACAGGGAGATTATTTCTGTCTTTTTGTTTTGTTTTATTTGGTTTTTCTGTTTGGTTGCAATTACTAGTGTCTTTTATTAGACTTAATTTTATTATATGCTTCCAGCTCTGGCTCGAGATCTAATTACCACTTCTGGAAAGCTACTACTGCACATACTACACATCATATTCTTCACACCTCTGTGGTTTCCTGTTTGTTAAAATTTTCTAAATATTCAAATTTCTGTCCAATCCAGACCACAATAAAATAGTATTACCCCCTCTCCTGCCCTTAACTTCATACACAAACAAGACCAGCCCCTAATCTATTCCTGTGAATGGGGAAATCCACTTGTTGGCCAGCTCTACAGTTGTTTCCTGAAGTGCTACTTTAGCCTGTGTATTAAAGGTTTCACTACATAAACTGTTCATTTTAGATAAGCTAACGAGAGTAAAATGATTGTGCTGTAGCAAAAATTTGCAGACTTTGAAATTTGTCTCAAGAAAAACTAACAGTTTTAGAAGAGTAAAAATTTTCCTACATAGTCTAGCGCTGATGTTGAACTAGCCTTGCTTTAAACTCTGAAATTAAACAGTAAAATTTGACATCAAGTAAGAAGTTCAAGTAGGAAGCCACCAAGAAAGAGCAGAGGTAGAAGGCAAAGTAGGAAGAGAAACAACAATAAAGGTGCCTTTGAAGAAGGAGAAAGTTGTGTTCACTACAAATGCTGCTTCAGCAGTGCCAGAATTATTTGCCCTCTTGTCAAATGATTTCTGTTGAAAAAGTTTGGTCATGCTGACATCTTTTGTTTTCAGCATTTCCAAAGTGTTATTAAGAAGTGTGATTGCAAAACAAGTCCATAAAAGCCTGAAGAGTCTCTGAGCTGCTTTGCAGAATGGCAGTTTGCATCATATCCTCTCTACCCTGAGGAGATCCACCTCTGGGTAGGATACAAAGTTATTCCCTTTCTTATGCCCCCAAATTTTATAATTATACTTATATATTTATATGCTTTGCAGTTGTTCTACCATTTTATAATCCAGGTGTATAATTAGCCCCTGGTGCATTTGAGGTGGCCATTCATGTTCCTATTTCTTGCTTGAAGCACAGAAGTCTTTAAGACTGCACTTCAGTGGTTTCAGTAGCCATCTTAAATACTGGGTAAAAGATAACTAAGGGTGATTCATCCCAGACAATTTTTAAACAGCTAAATCTGGAGATGGTGTTCAGCCACAGACATTAAGGAGGTCTGGCTTAGGTACATAGGCCCTGAGCTCCCACAGGGTGTCCAGTCTCCCACATAGGCAGGGGAGATCCTTCCTCTGCAGTCAGTAGAATATGGAGTGGTACTTCACCTCAGCTGAGTTATCTGAACAGTTCTCTAGGTCTCCTTGATGATGCTGACTAGATACCTGTAGAGTTTGATGGGACTTTAGACCCTTAGGGATGGTTAGATGAGAGAGAATTTAACCTTATTCTCCAGTGAAGTCTATCTTTATTATTCACCTTCACACCCTGGAAGCTGTTATGGACAAGCAAATGTCTTTCTCTAGTCCATTAATTAAAATATTAGCAGTGAAACTTATAGCAACACTTGGAGTCTGATACTTATTAAAAAAAAAAGGAGTTACATATTGTGTACCTGTGTTGCTTGGCTCAGAATTAACCTGAAGGACACATTCAAGACATTTGCCATTATACTTTACTGCTAATAGGAAATTTTCTTTTTGTCTTTGTATAAAATAATGTATTTAAAGCATCTGTCCTCACATTTTTGATGTCCAGTCAAAGATTCTGCAATATATACTTTTTTTACCAGGTCTTGTCCACTAACATGTGTATAGAGCCACCTTGCATGGATGTCAAATGTGGATATTTATGCAGGAGTGGCTAAATATACATAGTCATTAGGCAAAAAAAACCCCTGATAATGACCAAATACAAACCAAATAGATTTATTTGTGTGACTTGTGTATATTTTTTGGCAATAAAACTTTCACAGCAGTGTAGACAAGTCTTTCATTTGTACCGCAGTGAAATTTATCTAGGAAGTGATCCTCTATTGCCCAGCACTCACCTCAGAGTTCATTTTCAGGAATTCTATTTATCATTCCTGTGGCAGACACACATGAAAGATCAGACACAGTCAATGATGCTTTCAGTTTATTCCACCCCAACATCAAACATCTCTGTCACAGTGACACTAGGATCATAGCTGAGTACTCATTAAAAAATAGAAAATCAGCTCAACATTGTGTTACTCCAACACAGATTACAGAGCCTTTGGTTGTTAAGTTTCTTGTAAATGCTAATCAATCCCAGCCTTTTAATTCTTCATCCTGGACATTTTGTAGCCGTGTGCCTGTATATAACTGCCGTGCTTTGGGCTGAAGTACGAGCAGCAACCTTTTTATGGGTCTGTTGTTAAAACTCTAACATTATGAGATTCATCAAACTAAGTAACACTGCTAATGTAAGAGTCTCTTCTTGCCCAATGAATGATTTATAACAAAAGAATAGACTTCTTTATTAAAAGGTTCTCATGCTCTAGAGGCTCTCGTGCTCATACAGATAAGAGCTGCCACTGTTCTGTTAGAAGAAATATGCTTTTCACTGTGACAAAGGAAGCAGGGAAAGTGCATCAGTCATTGGCCTTCCATGATTTTCTTTCTCTTCTCTTCCCTGGAGATTAGTTTGCACAAAATTATATCCATAGTTTTACCAGTAAGGTTTTTTGAATTTGGTATTTATCATTCATTTGGTTTTGAAAATATTAAGGCTATGTTTTGTAAAAATGGGGCACATTTTTAACACTCTCTGATGCTCTGATCTTTCAAATTCCAGTCCAGATCTTGTGTACCTCAGTACTTCCAAACATTTTGAGGAATAAAACTCAAATATTTCTAACTGCAAATTGATTGCGTCATGCACTGAAAAATTCAAACTGTGGGCACACAGCTTTTTCCTGTAAAAATTCTGAACTTATGTAAGAAAATTTTCCTCAGTTTGTTCTCACGAAAGGAGACCCTTAAACTGTTTGTGCAGAGAGTCTATCAGTTGCTATCAGTTGCTAACAGTCTATCAGCTGCTGAGCCCACTGACTTCCTAAGCTGCCACACAGCTAACTAAAACCAGCTGCTAAATATGGTCTCAATACAGCAAACCACTTTGGCATGTGCTCAGTTTCAGCAGGGTGAGTATTCAGATTAAAGTCACTGAGACTTTCCACATACCTAAAGTTCATGTGTTATTGTCAGCGTGGATCGGGCCTTTCACACATTTTCCTTTATACCCACACATAGGTATTGCTGATATATGCCTTAATATGCCAGTGCTCTCAGGATACATAAGCACTCAGTTCCTGCACAAACCTGAAATTAATTGGAACAGAAGAAATTCCTAGAAATCTCTTAACACATGATGCAAATGCTTGTGCCATTTTCTAGGAAAAAAGGAAAGTTATTGGTGCGCTCATTTATTTACAATGTTTTAAGTATGTAATTGTGACAGAGTCTCTTAAAATAGATCCCTCATGATGATGGATGGGTTCATCAGCAGTTTTCCAAGCTGCATAGGACATTTATAGATGGATTTGTGCTGGCTATTATTATGTAGTAAAATCTATACAGTAAATAATAACTGGAATGCCATACACTAGGTACAAGGCAGAAATGCTTCCCACATGATTGCCAAGGTTGTCATGTTGCAGGAAGACCACTCTGATAGTTATCTGATGCTTCTTCTGGGAAACATGTAGGTCTGTGCCTCTCTAAATGGAGTCTGTGTTATAGTGCTTGGGTAATATTCACCCTGATACCCTTTCTTGTTTAGTATCACAGAGTAATTGGGAGACATTCCAGGTTTAACAATGCTCGGTCTTTCTTAGCTAATAACCATGAGAATTGTCAAGAGAGAACACTGTGTCCTTGCAGCCACCTTTCCCACCTTGTGTCCCAGCACTGATTACAAGACTGAGATGTGCATGAGGGAGGAGGGGAGCCTGTTCATCCCCAGCCTAACTCAGTTACGCTCCCTCTGTTGAGACTGCTGTGAGAGTGTTTTATTCATTTCTCATTATGTTCTATCATATCTGTCAAGTGGCTGTCACAGAAATCCATGAGACATTTTCTAGTGGAGTCCTCCCTCTCCAGGGACCAAGGCTTGAGGGCAGAAAGAAAAAGGCCTGGAAAACTGAGGCCCTCAAAGGATTAAAAATGGAATTAAGAAGTGAGGAGTATGGAAGTGAAAAGACTTTCCTGGGAAGAGAGCGGAAACTTGGAAAAGAGGTAGTGCATAATTTGTCTTAGGAAACAAAAGTATAATAAACACTCAGAATTGGGCCCTCACATTTTATTTTTCTTGGATTCTCCTGATCATTCAATGCTGCTCAAACTTTGACATGAACAAAACATCTTCCCATAAGGTGTCGTGATAGTGATGGCTAAGTACAGCATAAAGGTATGTGAACGAGACAAGAAGTGCCTGTTGACACGTCTCTTACATAAAATTTACAGCAGGAACTTCTGTGGGAGATGACTGTTTTGGGAAAACCTACCCAGTGCTCATCATTAATGCTTTGGGTGCCCTGTGCCGAGGTGCAGGCAGCAGGTTTTATGTGTTTTACTTGTCTTCTAGACACTGCTAAAAGCGGGAGTTCATACAGCACACAAATGTAATTCCGAAATGGGCACCTCTCAAGCTGCACATTTTCTCTGTGACTGACAGTACAATTGGGACGCATTTACTGCACAAAGGAAAAGTGTGAGGAGTTCTCTTTCTGTCTAAGCTCACAGATTCATTATTATGTTCAGTGGTGTTTATACGCAAGACTCAAAGTGCCAAAGTGCACAGAAACATGCTTGAAGTGCTACTCCTCAGAATCTGCAGTAATCACATTCTGTGAAAGTCAGAGATTAGGGGAGTCATCTGAACAATCAGCAGTGCATCTGTCTCACATATAATATACAGTTTGAAGTATCCCTCAATTTTTTTTCTGTAAAACTAACATCAGTGTTTACCTATAAACAGATCCAGAAGTCATTTCTGACTATACTCTGCTTTGTATACAATGCTATTATATAAAGAGCTCAAGCAGCACGTCTGCCTGCCTGGATGTGTGTGTGTTCTACTACTCCAGCTGCCAACAACCTAAATTATTCAGCAAGCCCTGATCATGCCAAGTTTTTAGTCAACAATGAAGATCCTGCCAAAGAGCTAATAATGTTTAAAAAAAAAAAAGGAAGCAATGTTTGTGACAATTAACAGAGCCTGCAGCCTGCAAAGAGAGTTGGACTCATTTGTAAAGGAAAATTTAAATTATATGCTTCATTATAAATGGTCCCATGCAACACATTGCTAATCAACCAGAGCAGCTTCTTTTTTTTCTCCTCCCTTCCTATCAGATAAACCAAACAGCAGCATGAGCCAAAGTTCTTGGCCAGTGCTTGCTATAGCTGTAAATGTGGTGTGGTTGTCTATCAGTATCATAATCGGCTCAGATCAAACTGAATAATTAGCACTAAAGTGGATGAATAGAGCCCCAGCCTCTTATCTTGTCTATTAATAATAAGTATAACTTCACAGCCAAATCAAGAGGTATGTTATTGTACCCCTGAGAGCCTGTTTGGGTAAAACCCCATGCGACCTCACCACCATAAGCGGTGCAGATGGGACAGTGTGTGCCTGTAATGATGAGCTGCCAGATGACAGCCCCCACTCCAAACCCACAGCTCAAAGCAGAGGTGAGAGAAGATAAACAAACCATGCACAAACATGAGACCCATTTGCAGGGACTCCTTCCTCCCCAATCTTCCTTAATCACGCCACCTCAACTAATAAAGGTTGCTTTTTATATGGCAGAGCTTTGCAGAGAAGCAGCTAGGAATAACAGATATTTTTCACACAAGTCCAATACAAAATTTCAATTATGTTTTAAAGTTTTAATCATGTTTTAAAGCGCAACTGGTATGATTACAAATTGCTAAAATCTTAGGAATAACATACAGACACACCACTCTTCTTGTATTTAAACCATGGTACATACAGTATAATTATTGTGCAGTGTCCAGTGTAAAAAATATCATTATACTCTGTACTGCATTACAATATTATCCTCATTTTAGGATATCTAAGAATTTTAAGCCACATTTATCTAATTAGCTTAAATTCAATTTTGTTTCTTTCAATGACAATAGAAGTTAACTCAAA
Source organism: Hylia prasina (assembly GCA_013397195.1). NCBI lineage: Eukaryota > Metazoa > Chordata > Aves > Passeriformes > Sylviidae > Hylia > Hylia prasina. The sequence goes on from VYXD01002484.1 coordinate 1,112,810, forward strand.
GGAAGGTTTTCAAGTTTTGCAAGGGAATTAAGTGCTTTTACTCACTGTTTGAGAAATGCTTACTGCAGCCAGTCTGCAGTTTACTATTCACATTCACTTTGGTTTTATTGACAGAGATGACTGTAAGATGCATTGCTGTAAGCAGCCTGATTATTCAGCTCACATCAATCACAGAAGCCGGCTTTTATTTATCTGAGGTAGCTGAATACTTTTTGTAATATTTTCTCTGCATGGTTTGTATCAGAACTGGGATGAACCTAAACCAGGCAATTGCTGATGGGATTTGCTTTTGTATGTTCCAGAGGCTCAAGCTGTGCTTTCCCTTGTGATGTTTTCCTGTGAGACTTAGGTTATGAAAAGAGATTTGGCTTGCCCCGTTACTAGAAGTGGCTGAGGCAGGGAAGTGAAGAAGGAGAGATTACATGTCTTCCCCCTGCAGAAAAACTGTTGGTGGACCTTGCAGTGCTGTCTGATGAGGGAAGAAAGCCTTTTACATTTTATTAGAAGCAGATGAAGCCTGCCTGTTGTGATCTGGAACACAGCAAGGAGAGTAGAGGGAAGTCTGGATCCACAAGAAAGCATTAGCATTAGTGCTACTGTGTATAATGGGATTAAATGTGATTTAGGGATTTTTCCCCTTTTTTCTCCATTTTTGTTTGTTTGTTTTGTTTTGTTTTTAGTTAAGTTTCAAACATTTAGTAATGAAATTAATTCTTAATAATAATTTATTACTAAAGAAAAAAAAGGACAAAAAATATCCCCAAATGCCAAACTCATTATAGAGAACACAGATACCTGAGTGATAACATTCTCACAGCAGTCTCAGCCATGGTAAATGTACTGCACGGTTCCTTATAGACTCAAGCAGTTATCTGTGTAGCACTAAAGAAGACAGCCACAACAGTTTTGGAGAAGTAACTCGCAACAGGAACACTTCCAGGCTGCATTAAGGTCACATTTGGGCAAGTACCTGTGTATTTTTGGTGGAAAATAGCAGGAAGATTTAAAGTCAATATAGGAGTCCTTAACAAACTGTCCAGGTTCAGCTCTGCCCTGATTTTACCTCAAATAAGTTAATTGAAAATTTCTATTGGCTTCTGAGAATGTCTTACCAAGCCAGGGTAGTAGCTAGACTAAAATGCCAATCCACAGTTTTATATCAAAATGGACAAGTTGCCATATCCACATAGGCTTGCAGGAAGTGTTAATCACTTTGAATTGGTGAAGCCAAATTCCCAAAGATGAATAATTAGAAGAAAGTTAGGAATACTAAACAATCAGATTTAAAATTGATTGTTTGATGTACTTTCCATGTGTACAAATAAAAGTCTGTCACTGATCAATGGCTTACACTTTTTTTTTTTTTTTTTATTTAAGGAAAACCAGAGAGGACTGAGGTGTAAAGGCAGGACTTGTGGTGGAAGGCTGAGCCCTGAACCATGATGCTCCACCTCTCATGACTGGCAGCAGGATTAAGCTGAAATGATCCCTTTTTCAGCCTGTTGTTTTTTCGAACTGCCTTCTTTTGTGCCTTTATAATCCAAAATGAAATGCTTAGTAAAGGAAATCAAATTTGGATTTGCATGTGTGCCGTCCAGCTTTGTTCTAATCTTATTCCTTGTATTCAGAATGAGAAAAAATCTGTTATTTCACTTAATTCAGTCAGTCATATCTCTGAAAAGTGGAAGCTTGAATGCCTCCGAGCGATGACCTGAGACGTGTGCCAGTAAAACTCTCCACCTCTTGTCATCCCTGAGATAACAGGCTGAGATTCACCACTTCTCCCATTTTGCTCCTTGCTGTTCAGCTTACTTCTTTCTGAACATCCATCTGGCATTATTGTGCTTGCTTAGCAAAATTCAGGACAAATTAAAAAAGGAAGATAATTTCTTCAAATTCTAAAGTAGCTGTTAAGCTACATCTGCCCATTCAATTCAACCACCAGCAAAGACTCTGCCTCTGCCAGACATGCAGCTGTACTTGCAGCCGTGATTCAAGTCTGGAAATTCATTTCCAGACTCACTAAAAATCTACTGGAGAGACATACAATGAGTAATATTTTCTGTTTTGTGTATGTATGGATTTAATATAGACAGAAACTTGGCAAAAGAACCTACTACACATTTCCAAGAGCCTATCCCTGTAGACTAAGTGTTAAAATGTATGTGTATACACTCACAGGCATACATTTATACATACTGAAATACATAGACTGCCATATACGTATATATATATATGTGTGTATACATACATATGCACAGGCAATCCCTTCTAATCAGTCGGACAGTTAGTAACATCAATTCTCCCAAAACAGGAGAAGAGAAAATTGTTGGGGTTTTTTTTAGAGTATGTTACCTACAAGTGCAGACCTGAGTTTAGTAATCATGCTTTTATTGCACACAGACTGTAAAATATTTATGGAGACAATGTGATTTGGGTCAAGGCATTAAATAAAGTAAAAGTTGCTTTATTCAATATGTGATGAACAGTATTCCATATTACAAACCAGAGGGAAAAGTGTTCAAATGAAAAAATATGCTTAAAACAAATTCATCCGTTCAAAGTTCATAAATGTTTTAAGAAATGCAGAAAAACAAGACTTAAAATCCATATTTACTGTACACAACTGAAAAACTAATAGTATTTATTTAATCCAGAGGGAGAAGTGACTAAAAATTTATTATTTCATGATCAACAAAAAAAATTTGTCCTTGGAAATTACCATAGTATTTATTGTCAGGCAAGTTACAATAGAGTTATAGCTCTTCTCTTGATAAATTAATAAAGCTGTTAGGTCAACATTGATCTAGATAGAAAATATTTCCTTCAAGTCTGAGAGTATTTTTGAAGCTTCAATTCTACAATATTTCTGCATTAAAATATGTGGAGAATGCAAAGTGAATTTATTTGGTTGTGAGACTTTGGCTTTTTAAGTAATAAAGATTTCAGAAAGACCTAATCCCATAAAAACTTATGCACAGGCTTGACTTTATGCACGTATGAGGTCAAACTTACCCTTCAAGTAGTGAGTTTGCAAAAGAAAAGCAACTTAAATTAAACACTGCTGACCTGCAGGCACTTAGTCCATGTAAAATATGTGTAGAATATGTGATACAGATATGTGACTGTACAATTCTTGTCTAATTGAGACTGAAAACAAACCATTATTTGGCTTTCATATTGAATGGATGTCAGAGAAAATCTACACAGCCTTTAAGGCCTTGCCAGCTCCGGGACTTCCTACCTGCCATTTTTCTCTTTCATCATGTACACCTCAATATTCAGTTTTTTACTTCTCCTGCTGGCTTAGTCTGTCAGTCTGTCAGCTTCTCTTTCTGAAACTGAATTTCATTGTCCCTTATAAAACTGGCTCATAGAACACTAGATCTGCCTCATTTTTTTCTTCCTCCCCTTTCAAAATTGAACAATGCCACAGTGCTTAAAATAGCCGCTGTGTAATTAAGATTCAGAAATGAGTTGTCAAGGGTGGAAGGTGCTTCCAAGATCCCACACATGTGCTAGGCCCATGCCATGATGCTCATACTCCAGGTCTGATATCACATATGCTGTGAGCTACCAGTGGAGTCAGGCACCATGGCTTGCAAAATCTGCTGAGTTATGAAGATGCAGTAGCTCATTGTATGTCCAAGGCAATTAGTTGTTGTTTTATTTGTTGTAATCTTCTAAAAATTAAAGACAAAAGAACCATGCCTTTTAAGCACTGTCAAGAGGATCTCAACATTAATTGTAACTTAATAACTAATCACAACAATTTATGCAATCTGAATGCTATTTCTGTTCATTGATATTTTGAATTCATTGGTTCAGGGTATTTTGCACTGCTTATGCCTTTTTCTCTATTCATTCTTAACACATCTGACACTCTGCTGCATAAGTAGAAGCAAAAATGCCACTGAACCCTCACAAAAGTATTTGAAATAAATAGATATGTGTTACAGAAGAAAGTAATATATCAGAAAGGAATTCAGTCTGTCTTGTGCAAAAAGACAGCTAAAGACATCAAACTCAATGCCCATTTGACTTTACAATACTCCCCCAGAGAGTCACTGTCACAGAGAGAGTTTTCTTGTGGAAGTTCTGTTTTTTTCCTCTATGACAAAAATCCCTTTGGTGACTTTCAAGCCTGGATAAAGGAATGGGGCACATCTTGGTGCACCTTTACCAGATACCTGCATGTAGGCAATTTGACCTATGAAGGAATGTACTGACCCTAAAGAATCATCAGCACTAAGTGGTAAAGTGGGAGAAACAATATTTGATTTAGGTACCATTTAAATAATTTATGATTTTACTTTTGCTTTAGTCCAAATTCTTTCTTGGTTAATGCTGTGAAAAGAATGTCTCAAAATCTTCAGAATCAGTCAGCTCCTTTTGCTTGATTCCCAGTTATTACAAAATACAGTTGTGTTGTCACATTATTTCCATAAAAAGTTGTGCTGTCATGAGAAAGGGAGCATTTGAAAAAGGCTATAATACAACAAATTCTCTACATTTTACTTTTAAAATATCCTAAGTTTATAAGTCATATACACACTCTGTAGACTAAAACTATAGCACCAGATAATTTCTATAGCTATAGCTAAATCTCCACAGAAACAGACTGGCTATACAAGAATATTTTTGCAACAAATGGAAGAAACGGAGGAGGAAACATACTGAAAATAAGAATGCCTAGCTAAGGAGCGTCTCTGAGATACTTTTGAGACACAAACTGCTGTCTAAATTCAAGACAGGCAGCAGAAATGAGTTGCTACTCTGCAGAGAAGAAAGCCGGCTTCTTCTTTTCCTTTTCTTGTCACAGAATGACCGTCAGACCCAAAATTCAGTAGGGTAGCCTTCCTTCTGTGTAACAGGTACAAATTGTGATGTCACTTCCTTGGATCACAGCAGATCATTCTGCTTTCAATTTCTGTGTGTCACAGACCTTGCAGCAAAATATCCCTTTTTATATGTTTAGATTAAAATTTCTGGAAAAGTATCAAGGATTCCCTCAACAATGCTCTTTTCCTCAGTTTGTAAACAAAACCAAAGCCCAGACCCTTTTTTTTTCCCATACCCCTGAAGCCTGCTCGAGGACTGACAGTTTTCTTCTTCCTCAGTACCTGAAGCACCTCCAATGCAGAACACACAAAGACTTCAGACATGGTGGTGATGTCTCTGAGTTGGCTACCACACATCCAGCAGGGTTCAGATGGATGGCACAATTCAGCAAAACTGAGAGAGCTTTGACACATGCTATCAAAAACATTGTCATACCTTTGAATTTGATAGATATAATTCATCATGATCCATTTTGCTGGAAACTATGGTGGTTTGACAATTTGTGTCAAGAGCTACCCTTCACATCGGTTACTGTGAGTAACCTACACAAGATCTGAAAGCAACCTGTCCCCAGAAAGGTTAACATGTAGTGGTAAACAGCCATCCATCAGTGTCCTTTATGTTCATGTCTGGGGATAACGGGGATTTCACCAACAGCATATATTTCTTTTGATCTTGGTGCCACTGATAATTGTTCTTTTTTTATCCATGCTAGGTTTCATGTGGAATGCAATGGTACATGTACTTCCACTATATTTATTAGCTCACCCTATGTTACCTGCTCCTGTATAAAGCTGGTGTTGTCTGGCTGTCAGATTTAAAGTCTGGGATGACTAATGACTTCCCACAGCTAACTGTTAGAAAGACAGAAGCTTTTTTAATTGGGGCTTCCTGTCAGCTAAAACAAATGTCTTCTCTTCACTCTCTACTGGAAGGGTGTCATCCTGAGCTCACTCATCCTTTGAACAGTCCTGTCATCTTTATTGATTCAGGACCAAGTTTGATCCTTGTGGTGGCTGGGTTTCTAAGGCAGTGTATAATGTTTGACTTTCAGCATAACAACATGGTACATCATGACTACTATAGAGATTCAGATAAATTTTCCTTTCTTTACACAGAAACAGTGTTTTTTCTGGCTTTCTTAAATAATCTGGTATAAAATATAGTTCCTACAAATTTTGTTGTCCACTTTATTATTTTCCCCTTTTAAGAGACAAGAAAATGTAAAATTTTCACTTATACATCAATCTAAAACTTCCAGCCCTGCATGAGGTGTTAAGTCACTAAAAACCTAAAATATAATAGTCATGAATCTAACTAAGCACATATTTTGTGCCCTCTTCATAATGATTTTGGCTGAGTCATCATTGCAACTGTGACACCAAAGAAATGGACTAATGCCAGACAAAGTCAATGACTTTATGTTTTTCAGTGTTAATAGGGAATAGTCACTTTGCACCTTTGCCTCTGCAAAGTCAAGTCAGAAAGGCAGAACCATACAGCTTTGTATCATGATGCATATTCAAGGTACAGGCAAGGAGCAGCAAAAATACCTGTGTCTTCATTGCTATCTGCCAAATTAAAGTATTTATTTCAATTACAATTTTAAATTATATTCCTTCTTATTTATTTATTAATTTTCCTCATGATGATGTAATTTCAATTACACCTTGAAAAATATGCACAGTTTAAAATATTTTTGTTCTAAGAATAAAAACATACAACAAATATAAAAATATAACTGCACTCATGTAGAGTGACAAAGCCAGATGAAGTAGATGTACTTGAATTGTAATACTGCATGGTCTAACTCAAAGAGGACACATAGGCTTTATATTACAAAGGGAGCTGAGCTGAAGACTTAAACCATTTATTTCAAAAGACTGAAATAGTCTGTCCCCTGAGAACCTTAGATACCTCTTTCACCTTATGTACTAAGTCTTGTTTTATATTCTGTATATGCAATCTTCTCTCTATGTCTGCTTACTGATGTTCAGCCCTGCGGGTATGCTCCTTCAGGTCTTTCTTTTTACTGGGATTTGGTAACCATATTCTAAAGTTCAGAAACGTTATTGTAACCTTGGCCATATTCATGTTTGAATTAACTGTTTCAACGCTGCTTTTTCTGAGAGTAGACTTGTGTAAAGCAATTTTACCCAAATAACATCTTGCCAGATACTTGAAGCAGAAAATGCCCTTACTTGAATTATCAGGGTGCAGATCATGAATGCAGGAGAAACTATAATGTGTTAACTGCATCAAGTTAATAGGTAACCAAACAATATAGTAAAAAGTGTCTAGTTTCAATTAAATCAGTGTACAGGTACAAAGGGAAAATAGGTTTGTTCAAACACAACGAAAAAGGTAATTTAAAACATCAATACTTAGAAGAAAGCTATTGTGATCAGTTACAAAGTTTCTATAGTGAAACCTAGTGCTTAAATATCAGTGGGATAAAATGTTCTAACATATATTTTTTACTACAGAGTTAATGTGAATCCTGATTACTGGGGTTAGTCAAGGCCATGTGAGAGCAGTGTAAATTCACTATCTGACAGAGGAACTACCACATTAAAATATCTGAAGGCATGTGCCTTAAAATTTGGGGGCTCAGATGTGTTGAGCAGCTTTCTGGTTCTTTCTCAGTAAGGTGGGGAGAATTTGATCCTCTTGTCATGAAAAAATTCTGTGGGGATGGCAATGAAGGACTAATGGCACTCAAGTGGCTTAGTATATATTCTCCCTAATATTCACAGCTCATTCACTCAAGACAGTCTCACTTATTTGGAGCTCCAGGTGCCTGTATTGCATGGAATGAAATGAGTGCTAAGGTGACAAACCCTGGTGTACAGACATGTACATGAGGATTGGGGGCAGGATGCAAATACCTGTCTGTTTCAATTGGCATAGAGACACACACCAGCCAGCACAGCCCACTTTCTGCTGGCCTTTGTGTGCTTTCCAGCCCAATCTCATTCACACAACTCCTAAAAAGACCAGCTGATCTACAGCCAACCAGAAATAAAGCCTCTACATGAGAGCACTTGTGCTGTCTCAATACTAGACTAAACAATCTGACACCCAGTTGCAGTGTGTGAGTGTCAGAGTCAGGAAAACAAACCGAGGAGAAAAAATAGGGTCTTTCCCTCAAGCACTGTTAGAGGGGTAGATTATTGTTTTGCATCTGGTGCCAAAGATGCGAGTATATATCTTATTTTTTAAGTACTGCACAGCAATTCCTCTCCTTTCCCTAAAAATCTGCCTGCTGGTTAATTTCATAGATATCAACTGAAAGGCAGAGTTGCCAGCTCCATGTAACCCACCCCAAAACCTAACAGCTGTACTTGTGCACATGCAGCATCGAGCCATCTGTGCAATGTAGCACAAAGCACTTACTTGACTTAGTAAAGGACAAGAGAGAAAGGCTTTAGAACTGTTAAGAAACCTTTCTTCTGAGGAGTGTTTTGGCCAACTTATGCCTTGTTTCCTGGGAAGCGTGCAGAAGCGGGTGTCTTGGAAGAAGCCGCGAGGAAGTCTGGCTGAGCGGAATCGCATTCCTTCTGTGGGCTTGCGGTGTGTGCACACCACTGTTGGTGGAACAAATGGTAGCCATATGCTTCCTCCTGCTAGCTAGCTAGGCATATGTGACCACTGCCCTCCTTATACCAGCTCCTCTGTGTTACCACTCAAAAATCCAGCACCCCAGGAAGGACTGATTTTGTTGATGTGATCTTTGCCAGGACCCATACCTAGGAGCAAGGAAGACGTGGCAAAAGCATATTCCCTCTCCTTTAGTGGCTGACTTCAATCTGGCTAATTTGCCTTTGTAAGAGGAATGAGTGGGGGGTTGTTCTTTTTCTTCTTCCATGGTGTCTGTGGATTAGAATGGAGACAGAGAATGATTCAGCAATCACTAGGGTGACAGCCAGGTTTGATGGATACTTTCATTTAATTTGTTTTGGGTTTTGTTTTGTTGGTTTTTTTGTTTGTTTGTTTGTTTTTTAAAGAAATAATGCAACTCAAACACTTGACTTTACAAAAACATGCTGATTTTATTTCATTATGTATTTTACTGGTACATTTCTTGACTTCCATTTGGTTAGTTACCTGTTGTGATACTGGAAAATGAGAACAGTACCCAGACTGTAGTGTCGTTAATTCACTCTGGGTATGGGACGTGACAGTTCATATTCTGGGCAAAGTGTCAGTTTCAAGTACCTTGAAAATATGTTAATAAAATTATACAAAGAATTAATTGCCCAAGAAGCTTGGGCTCAAGTCACGCTTCCATCAAGGGTTTGAACAGTGTACTCTGAAGGCTGGGAAAGAAAGTAGGATCTCAATTCAAGAAGTTTTGGATTCTTTCTCTAAATAGAAATCTCTTGTAGGAGTGAAATCTGGAGTACTTTTTTATGACAACTTGAGTATTTAAGACTATGTGCTTCATTCAAGGTCAATTCTGATTAAAACATGTATACAGCCCTGGGGTAACAATTCAGTCAAAACATTTTGCATTTGACTCTTTCAAAAACAATTGATGTCTTTGAAAATAGTGAAGTAAGCCTCATTTATAAGAACACTTGGGGTTCCACCCCTGAAAACAGGTATTGCAGGAATATTCCATTTCCAGTCACATGACAGTGGAAGTAAAGCTTGCTGGATGTGATCAAACCACTTAGGGAAACTGGCAATGTATTTTTTAGCTACAGGGAGGAAGTGAATCAATAAAGTATATTTCAAACTTCAACTGAGGTGTACACAGATGCTCTCTCTCAGCTGGTATTTTTGTTGGTGGAATAAAGGGTTGATAGGACTAACAGAAAAATAAGTCATAAATCTGTTAAAATGAGTTCAAACAGATATCTGTAAGAAAATAAAATCCACGGTGGATCTTTCTCATTGAAGCCTGAACATTGTGGACTGCTATATTTTATATATATATATTTTTTTTTTTTTCAGTAAATTGACTAAAACCCCTTAAGTAGAGTGGAGTTTCAGTCACAAGGAAGTCTTGATTTGCTTTTGCTTTGCAGTGGAGCCTGTCCTGCAAGGCAGTTACCACTCAGGTTGTTATTATATATAAAGTCACAGTTCATAAACCATGAAGATAGGTGTAAATACTCCCATCACTGAAGTGCATAAATGAGCTTGAATTTTCTCTGGAATCAGATGCAGTTCAGATGTTGAACAGTTATTTCAATGGGAAGGAGAGTTTTAATTTCTTCAGTAAATGAAATTAAGAGATCTAATGCTTGATTGGCAAGCGTGTAGGTGGATCTGATGAGTAAAAAATAGGAAACCCTCTTGAACAGAGAGGAAAAAAGTGGGAAATGATACTTCAAAATATTTTGGCATTAGAGACAGTTAGAGATCACTCTCTAATATGGATTTCATATGTGAAATTATGGGGCTGATGAAAAGTAGTCTTCTCATACTTTATGCAAACATACTTTTTACAATGTACAAAGATCTGGGAGTATTTTGATAAATTTTCAAACCTGTGAAATGGGCATATTTATACCTCTTTTACATAACTCCCAGAGGACTATTAAAGGAATAAGGTTATGTTGTTCTTCACACATGCAAACTAATAAGAAAACAACATGTTTCAGAATAGGTATGGTCTAGATATGTTTCTAAATCAATACATAAACAGGATGGAGGCAAAAAAAAGGAGGAATAAGGGAGTTTGGAGATTTGGCTGGAATTATGTTGGAAAGCAAAGCAGCAGTTGGTGTTAGTGGGAATTCTGGAGGTGGCTGGAGCAGAACGTACACATGGATTCAGCTGGACATGAGGATTGTAGAGATGATATAACAGACACTTATGTCTCCCATGTTCAGGTGCAACCAAAGCTGAGATTTCAATGGTATGAACTTCCATGAAGTTTGAATTAAACTCCTATCACATTATTTTTTGAACCCTTGAAAAGAGTATAGCTACTTTCTCATCAGAGACTTAAGACCACCCTTTTACTCAAGGGTATCAGGAAAAAAAGCAGATATTTTCCTGCCCCCTGTCAACTTGTCCAGTTTTGTCTCAATGTGACTGAACACGCTAAACTTCTATGTTGCAAACAACAAAACATGCTAGACAATTAGCAGACATTTATCTTATTTGGAATTACACACATTTTCTCTCGTAGAATAGAGTTTGTGCTTCCTATAATCAGACCAATATGGGCCTAAAAGCGAAACAGTGGCAGTCTGCTGCTTTAACAGGAGAGAAAGAAAGGCTGAAAATTAATTTTGAACCAGTCTCACATGAAATGTCTGGTTGTGCTCAGAAGCAGGTGTTTTGATATAAGTTGATTCAATCTACAGTGAAACAGCTTGCTTTTTCTAAGTTGAAAATCTGAAACGTTTTGTTAGAACTGATTTTTTTTTTAAAGGAACAGTCCTATGAATATTTTATTTTATGCTGGAAAAGCATTCATACAAAAAAATTACCATCTCTGCCATAATTCTTGCTAGATTTAGTAGTTATTCTATTATATTTTCTTAAGTAAATACACAGGCCTTTGTCGATCTTGTCTTTTTATAACCTTTACAGCTAAATTTTAACTGTGAAAGTTAGAAACTGAAAATCAAGTATCTGTTCAGTACATTGAATTTCATATACACTATATGTGGAAACTAGCATGTTCCAAGAATTTTCTCTCTTCTTTTGTCTCAGCTTTTGATAACCTTCTGAAAAGATTTGGGGTTCTATCTTTCTGCCATTCCTAGGAGGAATGAGAGCTAATACAATGGATTGATCTTGAGAGCAAAGTTAGAAGATTAAGAAAACAGGTACCAGACTTAGCCAACCCTTCTCTTTGCCTCAAGAAACGACTTTGCCTCAAGCAGCCACTTTACAGACCATTGCAAACTCACTCATAATCCATAAAATGCAGATATCCATCACTTTTACTAGGTAGTATCTGTACCAATAGCTGGGATAAAATGAGATTACGCGTTGGTTGCTGATTTCTCACTAAAAGTGCACAGCCACAAGAGCAGTTAGAGGAGCTCTGTGGGGTAAAACATTCACACACATACAGACCCACGAGACCTTATTAAACTTAATAATTCAGAAATGCTATGAGCAGTTATATGAAAAAGTAGAGCCTGGCATCATGCACAGATGAACAGATATTTATCTATTCTTTCAACTTCTCTCTGCGATCTACATGGGAGACGGAAGGTTTCTTGAATCTCCCTGAAGTTATGAAAGAAAAAGAGAAAAGATGAACTAATTTAAAATCGACCCCAAGGGAAAGTTCTTGGCCCTGGTGGGTTTAAAGAAGATTTATATAAAACCTTTTTCTTAGCCTTCTTCATACATTTACTTGACATGCTCTTTTCCTTGAGGGATTCAGGTGCATTCACTTCTGCCACTCCTGGTGCACACACTTAATTGTACAGATTACAGAAATGACATCCCCTGTAAACTGATCTTATTCATCCATGACGATAGCAAACCTGTAAAAAAGTTCAAGCTTGGTCAATACCATACAAGCTAAGTGATGATCTTGACCAGAGTGTTGATTTTCACAATTAGCTGTGCTGAGCACTGCATTCCCAACTGGTGGATGCCCTATTGCATTTATCAGAGCCAGCAGTGGTTTGAGCTGGAGAAAAGGAGGCTTGGGGAAAACTGCATCACTCTCTACAGCTACCTGAAAGGAGGATGTAGCAAGATGGGGTCTGCCTCTTCTCCCAGGCAACAAGAGAGAAGATTACAGGACTCAAGCTGCTCAAGGGGAGATTCAGATTGGACATTAGAAGGAATTTCTTCATGGAATGAGTTTTGAAACACTGGATTGGATTGTTCAGGGAGGCCGTGTAGGCACCATCCCTGGACGGGTTCAAGGATTGACTGGATGTGGCTCTTAGTGCTGTGGTTTAGTTGACAAAGTGGACATCAGTCAAAGGTCAGACTCAGCGATCTCAGAGGTCTTTTCCAACCAAATGGATTCTGTGATTTTGTGATTCTGAGCTCAGTGTTTGCTGTGGGAACCACAGCTGGTAGGAACATTGCCTTCTCAGTGCTGAGTAGGTGTATTATCTTCTCTTCAAAGAGAGGTATGTCAGTTCAACTACAGTTATGCAGTAGTGTAAGAAGAATGATGCCACCCAAAGTATACAGTTCATAGTACTTTGGGAATCAGATGAGGACTTTGATACATCCAAAGTCTGAGAGAAACCTTAGACCTTTCTTTTTTTTGCAAGGAAAAATATACTTGATATTTTATGATATTTAAATCCTAGGATCTATTTTCCTAAGAACAGTTTTATGTTGTAATGATTTTAATTTTACAGACTCACTGGAAAAGTGATTTTGCATTTTACAGCTTCTATTTGTCTTCTCAATCATACGTTTTAAAGATTAAAATAAGAACAGGAGACTAGTATTTGTGCAGGCAGAGGATATTACAAGATCCTTCTTTACACAAATAGATTAGGGACAAATCTTAAAAGCTCAGTCAACTCTACTAGCAATTTTAATTCTCCTCCTAATAGCTTATGATAAATACTTCTGAAAAATGAACTCTAATGTACTTCATCTGAGTGTTTCAGAGTTGGGAGATCTTAGTGTCAGATACTAAAGAGGGTCCATAAAACTACATTTACAAAAGAAGTAAAGTATGTAAGTGAGTTCTTTGTGAGATAAAGGCACTGCAGCTTTGACATATGGAAAGTGAGATTTCTAGTAAGTGCTGTTTGGAGTGATGATCCTATTAGCAAGCCCATAGCTTTATAACAAATAAGTTGTGTGGTATGAAAAGTCACACTTCACTAAATCAGACAGTTTGCACTTATTTGCTTTTAATCAGTTTGTGAGGACCCTGCAATCTCTGCATTAACTATGTAAATTATGGAATGCTACAACAATACTTGAACAGAAAGTTTTCAGGATTTTCTAAGGTGCATCTATTACCTCAATTAACAGTAAGCATGCATCCTTGCATTGTGCTCCAACAGATATTCCTATTGAATGAGCTACTTTGCTGATAAAGTGGGATTTTTATTTTAGAAAAAAAAGTAACAGAAGATACCATGTAGATTTACTAATGACTTGACTATCCAAAACCACATCCTGGATAACTTCCAATTTGAGTAATATATTTGCTGCTTAGTTAAAGTTAACCTATCTTTATTATTAGATGCACTGGAGTACTCCAGTGGAATAACTTGAGGTCAGTTGGAATTATATTAATTTATATCAATGAGGATCTAGCTCAATACTTTTCTTCACTTCTTGCCCTAGGATCCCACTAGAGAGGCTATTAATAGAGTGGGAACATCACAAGGGAAAGCAAATGGAGAAAGGGGATATTGGATAAGTCTTTAAAAATAAATTTAATCCAATCAAGACTACAGACAGTGTCAGAAATGAAATTCTAGTCAAGCAGTTACTGCGTACACTCACCATGGGACAAAGTTCTTAATTTTTCACAGTAGCACTTTCAGTATTCGACTTTTCCCTTTGTTTCTGGCAGTTGGTGTATTATGCTTACAGTGCATCATTCAGGTAAATTCTTTTCCATTATTTTTATGTATTCTTTTGTCCATCCATCTGGACTGATCCGCATCCCCTCTTAGAGTCTGGGCCAGGGGACCAGGAAGCTCATTTAGTCCTATGCTTGTGTGGCACCAAGTGAACACAGTACAGGACTGGGCATGACAAGCAAAGCCACAGCAATGTTCACCGGTGCTTAGGGCAGACCCTGCTCCACTGGGCTTGCTTCACCTCCTGCTGAAAACCCCTCACAGCCTTTCGGCTTGTTTCACCTGCTGAAAACCCCTCACAGCTCTCCAGTCCCTATTTCTGGAGCAGGAGAGGAGACAGCAAGGTGTGGGGATGTTCCCCCTCTTTAGGATTGTCTCACTCTGCTCTGCCTTTGAACATACCCATGTATGCATGCACACACAAACTCAAATTACACCTGAATTCTCTGAATTATTTGAAAAAGCATTTGGAAACAATGGAACATTGTATTGCTTGCTTGCTTGCTTGAAGCATGTCTTAGACCTGCTACCATCATGGCTTCCTCCAAGTCTAATGGTTCATGGAGAAGGAGAGTGGGCACTCCCGCTTGATTTTCAGCTGCTCAAAAATGCCAGCAAACCTTGTTCAAAAACATGCCTTTATGTCTCATGTATCTAAATGTTCAATCTTTGTTGTTTCTGTCTGTCGAAGTCCAAATAATACCATTGATTCTGATGACAATAAAGTTTAATAAATACATCTTTCTGTGTCAATATCAGTATAATATTTCAATGAGTTAATTTAAGTGTATTTATTATATGATTTATTTTCAGTCAAAAAAAACAATCTACAGAGAGAAGATATTGTATGGCTTTCATTTGCATTTATTATATATTTCGAGTATCTGACATCAGATATAAATCTGTGCATATGTGCTGGTAAATACTGTCATTACTTTTTAAAAGTGGAAATCTTTACAGGAGTGTACTTAAACACAGAGTTACTGTATCACATCTTCAATCAAAGCTATGGACACTAATACAGCTTTTAGGATGACTTCTTTGTTTGTGCCATATATAATTTTTATGCATTGTTATCTGGCAATGGACATGATGTTAATGACAATATACTTTCCATTAGGCAAGCAGTACACTTGGATCCAGTCTGATTTATAAAACAACAACACAACAACACTAGTTAGGGCATTGTATTCTACTTGCCAGATGGTTAACTCCCATGGGTTAATGAGTATACCCAAATTCTAGATGATTTAAGATGTCCTGCGGATATTTCCTTAGGTACGAGGATTGCTGGCTGTTAATTTACATGTGTACTGTATTTTCCCCCTCTCTCTATTGGTCTCATGAGGATTCTGAATTTCTTTTTCTCCATAAAATGCTAATAAGCCATATTTAACACCTTCCCCTTTTGCTGCTCTGACCATCAAAACATTGTTTTCAGATTTCAAACAGTTCATCTATTAGACCAAATTAGTTCCTCACAAAGAACCAGGAACTGGAAAATTTTATATATATACAGGTATTCTCCCTCTCAAACACATACATATATACATACATGCATATATATATACATACATGTCTATATATACATAATACACACACACACTTTCCTTCTCACCTTGTGCATGCTATTTTCGTAAGTGCATCTTGCTGGAATTTCTCATTACTTCAACACAAGAAAATAGTTGAGTGTATCAACAAATTTTTAGCAAACTCTAAAAGTCTAAACTATTGATTAGTCTGGCATAAATCTGCACTTTGTTTTATACCAAAGAAATAGTCTGTATTTGTGTGTCACAGAGGGTCGTTATAATTCTTGACAGCTGAAATCCCTGAAAAGACTTCTCCACAGTGGTGTTACCTCTGACTCTGCCTAACTGGCACACATTCACCTTGAGAGAGAGAAGTTTGAGAAACAACATGAAAAGCATTCATCTAGAGGGAAAAGGCATAACTTAAGGACAGTTGTTTTATTCTTGCACATGGGGGGGAAAAAAAAAAGGTAAGTGGAAATTGCAGGGCAGTATGTCAGAATTTCAATGTTAACTGAAATAGAGATAGGGCAAGCAGTTTTATCAACATAACTGGCCAACATCAGCCTTGTTCTGGTTTCCAGCCCCTGTATTATCAGGTCACCTTATACTCCTCATGTACATTCAAAAAATGCAAAGGATTAGGTACTAGGAAAGCTGAGGAGGCATGGTTGGCAAATGAAAAGAGAGAGCAGGGAATGAGGAACAGCTCCTTTGTACAGAAATATAGGTGCTGATGTGAAATAGCACACAGTCTCATTCCTTCTGGCATCAGTTGCTGGCATCATTTTGTGGGAGGTACTCCAAGATTTTGTGGAAGATTCTCTAATGGAAAGCTCTTTTCTGAGTCTCTTTTACCCATGTATAGGACACACGTTCCCTTTTACCTACATAGAGGTTGAACCCTCATTTTAAAAACCCTATTAAACTCTTAAGATAAATATCCTGAGGTAACAAGTTGCACAAGGTCAGCACATATATTGTATAAATCGTTCCTTTTTCGTTTAGA
This sequence comes from Hylia prasina, assembly GCA_013397195.1. Taxonomy (NCBI): domain Eukaryota; kingdom Metazoa; phylum Chordata; class Aves; order Passeriformes; family Sylviidae; genus Hylia; species Hylia prasina. Next base: position 1,129,687 of record VYXD01002484.1, read on the forward strand.
CAAAATGCCTTTTCTCTACAACTTCTTGAGTTCTTTCCTCTTTTTTGTTACAACGGTATTTTAATTTACTTTTCAGTTTTCAATTCACTCCTCAGACCATTTTATTTGTCTTTTTCAATCTGCTCATTTTCTGTATGTAGCTCATGACCTTTTTTGTATGTTTCCTCTGACCTGAGTGTTCGTGTAATGCTGCTCAAGCCTTGCATGTTACTGCTGTTTCCACCACTCACAGCAGCAGCCACAAACCTGGTATTTACAGAAGACTGTCCACCCTCTTAGAGACATTCACTAACTTCTGGATTCTTTCTATCACTTCTTCCACTAAGAATGGCAAAAGTTCAAAATGAGATTTAATATGAGGGAAAGCCATCATAACTGCAAAGAAAAAACCCCTATTTTGTGGCATTCTATATGCATATTCTCATTTTTTCTTCTACAAGTGTACTAAACCACGAAGTTTTCCTTGAACTATTCATTTATACTTCTTTTTCCCCTCTGAGTCACCACAGTTAATTTCAAAACCAGCATTGTGAATGAGGTAGATGATTTCTTCCCATCAGCATCACTTGATGAGAATTCTGTTTCCCTACAGTAAAACTGAGGTACCTGGAAATACCATCCAAGTATTTCAACAGCACATAAACCAGAAGTACAGAGCCATTAGAAAATGAGAAATGCAGCTGATCTTCATCAGCATATTATATACCATTCAAATAGAGACGTCTCCAAGCCAGTTTGGATTCACTGCTGAAGTGACTGGTTGATGTTCAGAAAATCTGTCATCATATCTTAGTGCTCCGCCTTGGTTTTCAAGCTGGGATAATGTGACAGGGACCCAGAGTGTGCCCTGCCCTGCTCAAGGGAGGAAGAGGTGGGCAGGATAAGTTGCCATTCCATGCTCTCCACCTCCTGAAGCATATCAGTAATCTGAGTCAAAGACAAGGAGTGTTGAAGACAGACAAAACGGAGGCACTTCTGCCCTGCTGCCCATGACAATCTGTGAGCTGAATGCTGGCGTGCACGAGGTACAGAGACACCTGGAGTGCACTGTGTGCCTGTATCCACACCAGCCTGGGTCAAGAACCTGCAAGACACCTTTCATCTGGCTCCTACCCCAGGTTAAAGAAACCTGCTTCCTGACTGTGAAAGCTTTATTTCCACACCTGCATAAAAAGATCAGAGTCCATAACTTGAAGATTTACTTGGACCTCTGTAGCTAATTTGTGCCATGAAGATACACTCTATGGAAAGCCCTTCTGAGGATGGAGATCAGCTCACATAACTGCACAGACCTCTAGAAGAGTGCTGAATGAGGTAAATCATGTTCACTCTTGCAGGTTTGTGCTTTTACCACTTTCGGCAGTTTCCTTGTCTCATTGTTTGCTTCATTAGGAGCAGTGCCCTGTGACTTCAAAGCACACATTAAAATGGCAGCTCATGCTCCCTGTACCTGTTTGGAGACCTAAAAGCCTGGATGCTGCACATGGGTGTGAGGTCATGGCGTGAGGTCACAGTCACCATGATCAACCACACAGTTATGGGACAACAGCAAAGCCGAAATACACAGCTATATTGTCAACAAAATGCCTGAGGGCCCACAGTGACAAACCACCAGCACTACAGGGACTTTGTTTACAACCCTTGCCCCTTCTGCCTCAGCTTTTTACATATCCACAAATGCTGCCAGGTCTGATCCCAGGGAAGTAACTCTCTCATAGTTGTGGTGGGAGGTAACTGTGGCTACTGTATTACATCTTTTCTGGGAATAAATAGGCTGAATGTTGTTGGTTCCTGGTAAGGAACGTCCTGACTGGTATCTTACTGACAGGACAACTGACAACAGGAAGATGGCAAAGCCTGCTCAGGGCTCCTTAATTCACAGATCCGTGGTAACCAGACAAGACATGAAAGAGTAAATTTGTATGTAGCCTATTTTCTGCTCATTGAGTAAGTTTTCAAGCTTAATCTCTTAACACCAAAAACATTAAAAAAATCCTGACAAGAATTTAATTACAAAAGCATCAAATTCTATTCTTGTGTACAAAATCTAGTGATAATACAGTTAAGAAACCTATAGTATAATGGGCAAAGAAACAAGCAGCAAACAAGAAAAGTATAGGCTAAGTGAGCCAATACATGGAAAGAGTTACGGGCTGAATGCCCATCTATGGAAATCTAATCAGCATGGACTGAATACGACTCTGCCACCCAAACAGAACATTATAGGATGCCAGCTGCATCTGCTTCCCCTCCTAGTTATTCCTATTTTTGAGCATAAACCAAGCTCTTAGGGAGTAACTTGTAATAGCATACCCAAATAAGCAGTGCTGTGAGAGGTGTTGTAAGCCTTTAAATTGCCATTAGCTAATCAAAATCATTGTTCAGTGACCATTATATTTTATTAAATGACCACTGAATCAGAAGTTCTTACTGATTTTCAATTACAATGTAGAATAATTTCCAAGAGTCAATAGCACCCATTAACAGCACTGGGACCACTGAAACCTCCGTTACCAGGAGGAAATTCAGTGCTTAAGAAGCTAAGTTAATTTCTTCTTGTAGATGATTATTTCTAGCCAGGCATATTTCAAAAAAGTTTTCCTAGCAGTAACTAATATATTCACATACACTCTTCTACTTTCAAAAAGTCCCATCTCTTCTGTTTGAGAAGAGGTAAAGGGGAGCAGCACAAAACGCACACATGGAAGGACAGAACTTCTTCCTCTGTGAATGGTTAATACCAGAGGCAGAGGATTACAACACCTCCCACCTTGAAGTGGATACTTCCCCGGCACAGGAGCACCTCAAGAAATGAAATACTTTTAGAGAGATTGAGCTATGACATATTAAATCTGCTATGTAATGTGAAAATGCCTTTCAACTTCTGCAATTAAAAATATGACAGTAACAAATATTTGTGAGGTCTTCCTGCAGTGATAGAGGAGAGGTATTTTGTGATTTACATAACTATGGGGAGCATCTTTACATAAGACTAAAACACATTCTGTGTGTATACGTGCTCTTGCAGAGAAATCTCTTTTCACTTCGTATACTGGTGAAGGTAAAATAATGAATAGCCAGGTAGCAACGAGTTAATTCTCCCAAAGGAAACAGAAGCACGTAGTTAAATACTACATCACAAATTACCATTTTTATGTCACCACCTCACCATGACTTTAGCACTAACCCATCTCTATCTTCATACTCTCATTAGGATATAATGCATATTCATGGTCCTGATTATATAGCCACTTTCTTGACTTGTTTTAATTGTGCATAAAGACATTGTGACAGGAGACCTGACCTTTTCAAGATCATTTTCTCTCCATTACTTTTCACAAAGCTATTAACTTGTCGCCTTCCATAAGATTGCAATAATTTATTTCCCATTAATAAAAAATTTCTGGTGCCATGCAAATTAAAATTTATTCAGCAAATAGAATTCTTAGGATTATTTTCTAATGGCTTTATATACTTCCAGTTTAGGAAGAAAAATAATATTAATGGATACAGGCTGAGTGGATAATTGCATACATTGGAGAAAAATGAATATACAACTGGTACTGTGGCTTACTGCACACCAATTACCCAGAAGAGTTCCTTTACTCCCTTTTTCAATAACTATATTAAATAATTTATTTGGGATATCATTATAATCTTGAAATTATTCCCATTATAGAAAGGGCTTGGCAACCGGATGCACAAATAACAAATGTTGGTGTTAGAAAATCCACAAAGTAAAAGTGCTTGTAAGTGTAAATGAAACTAAGGAGAGGAGTAACTTTGACATATTTGCAACAGGACTGCAATAGAATTAGAGAAGGGTTTCATGGTGAAGTGGTAGACTTTGAAAAAGTTTATATTTTTCAACATTTTTCCAATAGGAATGAATTATGTTGAAATTGCATAACATGTTAATGACACAAAGGCTCAGGCTTTCTGAGAACTTTTCAGTCTTGGGCACTTGACAAAAATCTTAATGTAACAGGAAAACCAGAGCATCATAAGTCAGCAGTATTTATTTCCTTTTTATTACAGTTGAAAATATGATATGCCCATAAACTTATTTACATAAGTTCCTACTGGGCAAAATAGCTCACGTACATTTCAAGCTATGTATTAGTGATATACAGTAACTACTGCACAAACAGATATTTCAGTGTTCAGAAGCTGGCACAAAAACTGCAAACCACGTAACAGCAGCCAGTTCACGTCCCTGACCATCTACATGGGAGTGATGATGATAAAACTCAGTGACATCTCGTTGGAAGGTTTCAAGGCTGTAGAAAAAAGAAGCCATTAAACTTCCTACTACAAAGTCACAGAGAAGTGAGCTGAAAGAGGAACCCTTGGTTACCTGCTCCCTCTGCTAAACAACTCAAAGCAGCTCCTGGTCCACCTCAGTGCAACTGTAAATTCTTGCTTAGAAATCTTTAAAAAACTGCTATATGTGCTATGCATTGAGTAGTTAGGCTAAATGTAGGACAGGAAGGTGTTTAATTCATTAGCAAGTTGGATTCTAATAGGGAAATATGGAGAGTTGCATGGAAAGACATGCAAGGATAAAGAAAATGGTTGGAGAGGGGAAGTAGGATAGAGTACAAACCACTGCAAGAACAAGCCCTGACAGCAAGAGCTCTAAATGCCCTTCTAAATGCTCTTCTGCCTGCAGCTCATGGTAAGGATTAAGTGATTTATCTATGCAATGTTCCCCCTCCTTTAAATATGCAAAACTAGATGCCACGTGGACCCCACCTTAAGTGCTGCTTTAAAAGAATCAAATTGCAAATCATTACAAAGATCCAATTAAATTTTGTAGTTTCTCTCAATGCAAGGAAAAAATCAGAAAATTTGCTGGCTTTTTTCAGTTGGCCTGTACTTGTTCAAATCCCACATTCTCTTTTCCTGTCTTAATATAACTAAATGAGTTTGTTACCCCAAACCCATGGTTTATCCTGGAGCATAGGTGTTCTGACACACTTTCAATTCACAGTCAGAATTAATTTAGACATTTTATACTCTTGCAAATCTCCTAAGAAAGTGTTCATAGTATAGCATGGATGACAAGCACTCAGTAATAGAAAAAGAATTCAAATCTATTGCAGCTTTATATATTCTATTCCTTTCCTCATACAAATTACTTTCATAAGTCCACAGTGGTCATTACCAATCCCTGAATACTTACCAACAGTAATCACAGTGATGTGCATAAGCACTGCAGAAAATTAATTACAGCTTGTCTTTCATAGGATTGATGCCTCTTTCCTATTAGTAGGGTATCAGTACCTTTTACTTTAGAAGGTGAGAAAGAATGGCTTAAATGTGCAAACTAGTGAAAGCTGAATAATAGGACAAGGTAATATCTAGTGAAAAAGTTATTGTAACCTTCTCTATTAATAGATCTTTGCTAATAAGGACCAGATTTGTACAGATGCTGAAGGTTTCTAGAAAGAGTTGGCATTTCCTTGTGCAATTGCCTGCATGTAGCTGCAAGACTTATCATGAAACAGTTATATTAGGGATTTCAGTGGAACTTGGAATAATTTAATTGGCAATTTGGGCTGTGTTTGTATTTGAAAAATTACAGATTTAGGACTCTGGAAGAAAGAGCTGGCCACAAAATGATGTTTTCCTTCATGAAAAAGGATGAGTGAACGTGAACATTTTTGTTTACTTTCACAAAACACTGTAAGGGATTCTCAAAAAGCTTTAAATCAAATATTGAAACATTTATTTTAGTGAAAAAAAAAAACAACCCCAACCAACAAAAACCCCAAAATCAAACCTCAATCTATTTACATAGAGGATTTTTTCCATTTCACTTTAGTAGAAAAAAAGCACAATTTTTTCAAGAGCATTTGTTAGAGGGCTTTATATCATACACCACTGTCCACTGACCCATGCTGTCCTCTGCTAACATTTAAAGCAACAAAACACTCGACCACATTTGTATTTGGGGCAACTTTGCAGCAGTTGAAATAAACAGAGATACACTAGGGGATTAGCTGGGTCTGGTTTGCCTGTCACAAACCCCACAGTTTCATTTTCCAGCAGTCAACAGTATTCCACATTTATTACAAGAATACAGCTCTTACTAAATCGTTGCATCACTTGTGTTTCCCCACACTGATGCTCACTCACCATTAAACTGAGCTCTGCAGCATTGCACAGATCTTCATCTCTTGGCCTTCTTCAATGGTCTAAGCAAACGTGACAAGTACCTATTTGACAAAGCAATACAATGTAAAGGTGGGGCTTTGCTCCCCTTTACTTTGCAGATGGGGATGTTCTGCATGCCTCCCACACATCTCCATCCAAATGCACAATATGGATGTTTTATCTTTCACAACAGGAACCTTCTGTTCACAGATATGTCAACATTCCTGAGAATATTCCTGAATTTTGCAGGATGGGACCTTACCTGAATATCAGATAGTTTGTCCTGTGACAGTGATAAAATACAGAGGGGAAACTCAGCTCTCCCTAAAGCCCTAATATTTTATATGGTTAGCAAATGTAAGAACTTAGGAATCATTGCTGCTTATTAACATGAGTATGAGTTTCAGCTTTTACTTTGACCAAGCCAAGATTTGAGTCTTGATTTTTCAGCAAATAATTTATATGTGTATTTTACATCTAGTTCTGTAGCAAGATATGGCATCTTACATACAAAGATGATGTTATTTTCTCACTTGGTATGAAGCAGAAGTTTATATGTATACGTGATAATATGCCAAATCTTTAAGTTGCCGCTGTTCAATTTTTGAAAAAAATACAAATATGTATTTTTTTTTAAAAAAAGCATGGCACAACTAGGACAATACACACAGCTGTAGAACTGATGCAGACAATACCTTATATAATGTTCTGATGCACCATATCAAAGATTTGTCATTAAAAGCAAGCATACTATCAAGTGAGAAAGTAGACTTACATTGCAATTATTTTCCTATTAGCTGCTGCCCATTGCTCCTGACAGGTATAAATTAGATCTCGCCAGGTTGCCTACAGATTAATGAGTTCCAAAACTGGCATTTAATTGTTTGGGAGTAAGAGGCAGAAAAGCAAGGTATCTGCAAAAAAAATCTTTATCCACCTGTGATTAGAAGATATCCTCCTTTCTTTCTGCTTTTCCTTTCTCCCCTGGCATCACTTGGGTGATAACTGACACTTCTATCAGAGGATTCCTTTCGACGCAGCAGAAACTTGCAGCTGAGGCAAGGCCAGAATTAATAATCTGCGTGAGCAAACACACAGCTGCTGTTTGTGGAGAGAGATTCTATTAACGAACAGTGAATTCTCATAATTAGCTGAGCGGTTTCTGCAGCTGCCTGCCTGACCCCAGACTACACAAATTGTGGGTGGTGTTCAGCCTCTAAATCAATCTTACCTAATTACCAGAAGCATGTTCCTCCAGTCCTAATGACTGGGGGGGGCAGGGGGTGGGTATGGGGAGGAATAGACATTTCCTTACCCATTCAAATGTTCCTCTTATTAGATTCTCCTTTGTGCCTAAATTCGTATTTTTTCTATTAGCATTTCTAAGGGTATACAGGTGTGGTTACAAATCAGAAGCACAGAAGTATAATTCATGTCCTACAACCATGTGCCAGTGCGTGTCTGCTTTGCAAACAGTAGCAAAATGTGTGCTTGTTGGAAGCATCTGCCTTGCTTCAATTCACAAAACATAATTTAAAACACACATGTCTGTCTGGATTCAAAGCCTTTTCTCTGCCCTACTCTCCCTCCCCCCTCAAATTAATGTGACAAAAAATGGAAAATCATGAATGGTTGTGCCTTCGTCTGGTCTGAAGCGCAGTTACTACTGTCTTGTCACGTGGCGCCCAAGAAGACAAGCGCATTTGTCACTGGGGAAAAAAAGGGATGACTTTCCCTGGCAGCCCCTGGCTCAGCGAGGGGCTTCGCCTTCCCAGGCCGGGGTGAAGCAGGGAGCCAAAGGGATCACCTGCGCGGCGGTGGGCAAACCCGGGGCACCTCCGCCNGTCACCCCTCGGCAGGTTGCGTTTCTGGTGGGGGAAACGTTAGTTAGTACACCCAGCTAAATTAGGTGTGTATGTTGTGACCAGTTCTCCCTAAAAAATCATCCTCCATAACAAAATGCCTTAGCCATCCCCATCCTTTGTCTGATTATGTACCCTCATAAGCAAAGGCTCCCTTTGTCACTTGTCTGACATCGTTTGCAACAGCTCCTCCCTGATGGTAAAATACACTGCTGATGTCTGCAGCTCTTCGCTTCTTGGGAGTCCCAGGTCGTCAGCTTCTCCTTTGATGTCCTCTTAAGGATTTGACTCAAAAAACATTTCTTCCATCAGAACTGGCAGCACCCAGAAGATCCGAGTTTTGGACTCCTTTTTTATTTTAGCTCAAAATTGGATCCAGGGCAAGTCATTAAGGGTCTGAGAATGAGCTAGCTGTCTGATTCAGTGTTGACCTAGGCAGTAATTGGATATGGTTAATGTGAAATCAGACATTTGCTGTAATTTTGAGATTAATTAATTTAGGAATGAATGCACAGACAGCAACTTTGAGTGAAGTTTTAAGAATGGCTGGAAATATTAACTCTCAGGAGTTTCATGTAGAGATCCAAATATTACAGAGGTACAAAAATTTCCAGCTTTCTTAGAAGAATTTTTAAGAGGGCAACATCTCCCAGGTTATTTTATACATATTAAAGATGATATCTTTGCTATGATTATAAATCTCAGAGGTTTGTTTCTTAATGATCAGATTTTCACCTGCTGGTCAGTGACAACCTTGCTGTCAAGGGCAAAACTCAAACAACAACATTATACCACTGAAGAATTCAGATTCACAAAAACCAGCAGGGAGGGGCAAAAGGAAGGGACAGCTTGTAGGGCAACCAAATTATATAGAGATATAAGAAAAATACATTTTTCACAGCTCTACAACTTGTGATCATTAAATATTTGTCAATCAACAAAATCTCAAATGGGTTCATTACTCATATTGTTTATGACTTGCTTTATATTTTTTTTCCTTATAAACTCAGAAAATCTGAGAACATCCAGTCATTTTGAGATTTAGATTTAATTTTTCACTTTCACAATTATTTTTGTTTCTTTATTGATTGATTCCTCTTGGAATTGGCAACCCCATTTTCAAATATTTCAGTGTTAAGATCCAGAAATTAATTTGTCCGAAGCAATTAGAAGCTATGGTGTATAATTTCATCTTCCCAAGTTCATGTCATGGCTAGTAAAGCTTTTGAATGTTTATACAAAGTGGAAGCTACAGGGGTACAATAACATCAAATCTATTTCACAGAAAGATGTGTATTTCTGAGAATATTTTCTAGGGAAGGAATGATTAAAATAATTTCCTGTGACACATAATGTAAAGAAATAAAATATATTACACTGTCAACATGCCTTCTCCAGAAAAAGGAAATGAACTGAATTTTATATGTAGAATCTTTCTTGGAATCAATGTGAAAAAAAAACACTTTTTGCCCAGTCAAATGCAACGCTTCAGGTTCTTCATATTCATAATAGGAAATTTCATATCATGTAACTTAATGATTAGTTCCTTAATGCCACTTGTACCAGGTAATACTACACCAGAAATCCAAAATCAAATATCGCTGGGCCCTGAGTTAGCAGATTAACAACATAAAGACCAGTCTGTATCCTGCACAGCAACAGCCCAGCTGGACTTGGCCCTTAGGTCATCTGACTTGCATACAACAAACCCCATTGACAATAATGCTCTTAGTTTTTCAAGCACAGCCTCATATCCAATATTTGTAATAGTTTATAGAGGTGTTAGGAGGCAGCTTCAGTAGGTAAACAATAAATGGAGGCATAATGCCCGTATGTTTTCTGCTGCATGCTAGTAATACACAATGGAAGTAATTTCTGTCTAACATATAGGCTTCTTATAATATTAACAATAAAGCACTGCCTGAAATATTTTCTGAAGATGCACATCAGTTGCAACCCATTGCATATACAGAATGCAGTCTCCACAACAAATCTTTTAAAGAAAGAATGCGTTGATACCAATAAGCAAGGAAGAACCCAGGTTCTAACAGGGAAAAGAACAATATTTTTCCATTAAAATTTTGTAATAAATATATTGCATTTCCTATGTCAGTCAAGAGAAAATCACAATGTGTTTTGATCATGTCTTATAACAGAAAACTAGGAACAAAACAGTCTTTCAGAACTGCCCCAACAATTGGTTTGCATAAGCAAGGTACTGGAGGGCACTCTCACAACAAAGCCCTGCCAGTAAATAAGGATTTGTGACAGCCATAAGCAACTTGTTCTGTATCTGCAGTCAATAGACACATTGAATGTACAAAATAGAGTAGGTATGGATACAAAGTTAAAGAAAAAAAGTGACAACAAAAATCATCTGGCTAGGTATATGGCATTAACTAAAGCACCTGAAAATTATTCATCTCTTCCGACCTTTGCCAAGGAGGAAACTCTTATGCTGTTCACACAGAGTCTGGTCCAGCATCCCCTTCAATCATTGGCTATCTTTTCATCTAAGGCCCACATGCTCATAGATATCAAAAGGTCTTATTTTCTCTTAAGCTTTTGAAAGTTTACTCTCCTCAGAAGGAAACCCAGACAACAGCAAAACAAACACTGCTTCCTTCTGAAGAGAGTTGTCCTTCAGCCAGGGTCCAAAGGGAAGCCATAGCTGTGCGCAAGGGCAGAGTGACATGACACATGCCTGAAACACCTCCATCCCCAGAAATAACAATTCTAGCTCACCAAACAAATCAGTTTAATTTTATTAAGCCATGGATGCTGCAGTCTTTATCATATTTTCTTTAAAGAATGGGAAAGATTTTCCAACTTTTTCTTTTTTTCCCTTGATCAAAGCTAGCCTAGGACCCAGCTATGTAAAGAAGGAGGTTATGCCACACTGTTGCAGATCAGCTGATGGCAGAAGCCCAGCACAGATCCATGCCAAAGAGTTTTTTTTGGCTTTCAACCCTTCTTCACAATTCAGTGTTGGGGGCTGGCTAATGATCCTGAGGAGAGTACCCCAGCAGAGTGAAGAGGCAGAATTTACAGTGGGGTAAACTTACAGAATTTACAGTGGGGTAGCGTACCTTTACTTGTTAGTAGGGTCAGCTGAGGACAGCCTGGAAGGGAGAGGAAAGAGCAAGGAAACGACGTTACCAGCGCTGTGTGGTTTATGGTACTAGGCAGCCGTAAATGAGCAAAATTATTAAAATTAACTCATGTCTGCTTGTCAATATTTCCACCTATCTGGGCAAAACCATTTTGACCCATACAGCAATTTATTACCCTGGGAACAATACTAAATGGGCTTGTGAAGAAACATGGGTTCAGATCCACAACCTTCTACAGTTTCGTTCACATCAAATTATCAGTCTCTTATTGCATCCATTTACAAAGTTGTGCTAAGTTTTTCATCTATTCTGAGCAGAAGTATGCCTCCTCTACAAAAACCCAATGCAATCAGTAGACCTTAAGAAAACCACCTGGGGAGACAGGCCAGTACTCCTCTCCTAATGATGTACAGCCTGAAAATTTGGGTAAACAAAACCACACCAGCATAATTTTTAGACAATGGAATCATGCACTGGCTACATGTTATGCCTTATGTTATTCCCACTCTGTAGGCAGACCAGAAGTGGTGGTCAGAGCCCTAGGAATTCCTCAGCAGGCAGACAGGGGCTCAGGTAGCAGCATCAGTAACTCATTTTTCTGAACTGAACTTTACTACTGAACCAGAAGTGCACTATTGTGTGAAATGAACTTTGTTTTCTCAAAATATGCCTTTCAATCAGAATGTTTGAAAATCAAAGCTGAATTCTCTCATGGTAATATCTACTTTGAGAATATATATACTTAATGCAATTTTTTTAAACAGAATGTTATGAACAATATGCTCATGGGACTAGAAATACCAAAACCATTAGATTTTTGTATTGGGGGATATTTTCAACATTTTGTTTATCAACTTACCTTTACTTGTTAGTAGGGTCATATTTTGCCTAATGTGTAACTGAAACAACACACAAATTCCACTCTCTCTTTTTCTAAATGTCTCATTACAAGTCTTTACTATTTAAAGCGTGCAATTATATAGAAGCTTTAAGCAAAAATAATTTATTAATTAATACTCAACAGTACATACATGCTGTACTTTATCCACTGAGCTGTGGCTGGATAACGAAGTCGCTACTGCTACCTGAACAAATAGCAGTGGGAAAATCTGTAATTTTGAATTCCTCACAGAAGATCAATCATGTCTTAAAGCACCTCAGAGAGGCAAGGAGTTCTCTGATGTTTTATCCACACTTTATCTTTGCCATAGAAACTTGGGAGATTTCAGGTCCAACTCCAAATCCTGAAGTTCTGAATCAGCCTTGGTGTTTTCTGCCATTCTTTGCTGCTTCATGATTCCACTGGTACATTCCCTTTCTGCAGGCAGCTCCCCCCTTCAAAATGAGTATGTATGAATGAGTCTCCCAACAGTCAAACAGGCTAAAGAGAGCATATTTGAAAGCAGATATAGCTGCACACCTCTATATTCTTACCCTGCTCTTAAGAGAAATTGAAATATGTTCAATTCAAACTGCATGTGTAATAGCAACATCTTTAGGTACATTTGAACTCTTAATAACCTGCCCCTAAACCTCCACTACAGCAAAGTCTCAACACATGACTCAAAAAGGTAAAAGGAGATATTTTTCTATAGGATTTATATTTAAGCACTTTGTTGGTCTGGGGCCTCAGTCCTGTAAAAGGCTGCATGTGTGACACCCAGAGAATAAGATGCAGACACAGTAGGTGTGACACTTTGTTGTACCAGTGCACAGAGCCAGAAATGCACAGTGCCAAAGCAAGGTGTGGCTGGAAAGGACCTCAGAACTTGTTGTGCCACTCATGCAGTCCCAAGGCAGGAACAGCTCTACCTAGAGCATCCCTGGCAGGTGTTTTACATAACCCACCCCAAAAACTGCACCACAGTCTCCTCAGACTCCTCTGCTAGTTCTAGCACTAGAAAATTCTTCCTTAAGTCTAATCTGAATCTTCAGTGTCATTATTCCAACTCTTGTCCTGTCTCTGTCCCATATGTACCAGAATTTCCTTCAAACTGCCCCCTGCAAAAAATAACACAAATCCTTTTAGCCTTTCCTCCCAAGTAATTTTTTTCCTAAGATTTTATAATTTTCTTCTAACTCCTACACCAAGATGCCTAAAATCAGCCACATTGCTCTAGCAAGGGGAATGGACTTCATCTGTCTCCAATACATATACTCTTATTTGCAAAACCCGGGAAGATATGTTTGCTTTTTCTGCAGTAGTTGAACATCATTGACTCACATTGTTTGTAAGCCAGTGTCATCCCCAGCGCATTTCCTGCAGAGCTACTGCAAATCAGGTGCTCCTGACAAAGCCACACCAACACTTTCCTGTACTTCTGGTTTTTTTCAGCAGTCTGCAAAACAAATAATTTTGTAAGATGAATCTAGTGTTTTCTAAGAATTGAAGTTGAGATAATGGTTTACATATAACAATAGGCAGCAGCTACCCCATTTGCTGCTATTTTGACAATATCCCCGTTTCTAAAGCTACAAGCAGAGCTTATGTTTTTTCTTCTAGATTTTAAAGTATCCTAGTGTGAAGCCCATCAGACTCAGCTTATCTGAAAGCATCTAATGAGTAGTCTCATCAACTCCAATGAGATGCATGTGCAAAGTTAAGCCTGTACTCAAGTGCTTTCCTGGATCAGGGCCAGAAAGCTCAGCACTTTACAGGCCGAAGCTGCTTTAAGTTTTCACGATTGGCAATGGAAGTACAGGACTACCCAAAACGGATGTGCCCACACCTTGCATGGCTCAGGCACACTGTAAGAACACAAAGGTTATAGAGCAGTGCATTGTCTTTCCCTGAGGGAAAATGTGAAGTTCTTTTCAGATCAAGAGGAATGCCCAGACCCACTATGCTTAAAATAAAAAAGAACCCTCTACATGACCTATTGGCCCATAATTACTACTGATATAGCAGCCTTTTCATGCATCTCCAGTGTGCAAAGACCCTGTAAAAAATGAAAGAAAACAAACTAGCATAACAGGACTTTTGTGCAACCATTTGGGCAATAAGCAAGTAAAAGAATTGTGGTTTTGAAAGGACTGCTCTTTGTGGGAAGTCCTTGCATTTCTGGACCACTTAATTCAAGACCCATACTTGCTGCAAAGGTAACAGAATCCAAGTGTAAATTTTAATAATTGCAGCAGTGATTACTTTTGGTTCTTGGCAGTTCATTACTGACTGCACAATTCCAGAGGCTCTCGTTAAATGGTCCATGGAATGAATCAGGCATGGAATTAACCTATTTTGAGTTCCCTGAAGCTTATGTCCCATGAAGGAGTATTCACATGCCTCTCTTGGGGCCAATCCTGAAAGCCCTTCCTCATACGAGTAATCCTTACCCACACCAGACTGCTCTTGACTCCAGTGCCAGCATTTGTGCTAGCAGAGGCTGTGCTTGTGAGTAATCACTTGCAGGACTGGGTGCGTGGTTTTCATGTTCCACTTGACACAAGCAAATTACTTGCGGGCACAGTCCCAAGTCTACATGAAAAATTACACTTACTTGTTTAAAAAGAAACAGCATTTCTGTTACATTCTTCCTTGCTTTCTAATTGCAAGCACATTTGTGCTCTGTCCTAGCGGAGGCAAATGCCGGAGAGATTGGGAGCAGTGGTTGTGAATCATTATTAACTGCGCAGCGCTGTTCAGATGCCAGCTGTGATGATCCGTGGTCTGTCTGCTAGAATTCCCCAGGGAAAAAACATCTGGGAAAGGGTAAAGCTAGGCAGAGGGCTAATAACTATCAAGAATCCCTTTCTCTTTTTTAAAGCTTCCCTTTTCAGCTGTTTTGCTTAAACAAAAAATCAAAAAAAAAAATCCATTCCCCCCTCCTCCTCCCCCCCATACTGCTTCTTTTAGTCTAAAGCCTGCAAAGATGCAGAGTCCTACAGTGTTTCATCCCTTCCTTTCTGGCCAAAGTCAGGGACAGGCCCAGGAGGTATTAGTGTGCTGTCACCTGGTGTTGTCCCAGAGTTGTCCACTCCTTTATAAGCTGTTCATGGCATTGCTCACAGGCAGTGGGTGCTGGAAACTGCACAATGGGCACAGACATGCTGTCTTCAGTACAAAGAGCTTCAGAGCTGAGCCAGTGTAACTAAAATCAAAAGAAATCTTAACATGCACTGTCTGAACAGGCTCCTCTACATTTCTGTGAATAATCTGCATGTGTCTTCTCAACACGTTTAATGCAAGACCATTGGAAGCCTATCTTAAAACTGTGACAGGAATATTGTACAGTAGTATTATCTTTATGAAGAACAAAGCCAGTGCTTTAAAGATAAGCTGGTTGGTTATTTTTTCCTTCTATACCTACCTGTTTTGGTCAATGCCTGCCTAAGACCTGACAAAATTCTCAGATTTTTCTTATATGAATAATACAACAAATCCCTCCTCTATTTCTGTCAGATGAGTCAATTAGCTAGAGTCAATGAAAGTTTTGAGTCATTTAAAGAAATCTGTAAAATCTGTTCAGACAGTGGAGTCCTTCTCTTTTCCTTTTTTCTTTTTCTTTTTCTTTTTCTTTTCTTTTCTTTTCTTTTCTTTTCTTTTCTTTTCTTTTCTTTTCTTTTCTTTTCTTTTCTTTTCTTTTCTTTTCTTTTCTTTTCTTTTCTTTTCTTTTCTTTTCTTTTCTTTTCTTTTCTTTTCTTTTCTTTTCTTTTCTTTTCTTTTCTTTTCTTTTCTTTTCTTTTCTTTTCTTTTCTTTTCTTTTCTTTTCTTTTCTTTTCTTTTCTTTTCTTTTCTTTTCTTTTCTTTTCTTTTCTTTTCTTTTCTTTTCTTTTCTTTTCTTTTCTTTTCTTTTCTTTTCTTTTCTTTTCTTTTCTTTTCTTTTCTTTTCTTTTCTTTTCTTTTCTTTTCTTTTCTTTTCTTTTCTTTTCTTTTCTTTTCTTTTCTTTTCTTTTCTTTTCTTTTCTTTTCTTTTCTTTTCTTTTCTTTTCTTTTCTTTTCTTTTCTTTTCTTTTCTTTTCTTTTCTTTTCTTTTCTTTTCTTTTCTTTTCTTTTCTTTTCTTTTCTTTTCTTTTCTTTTCTTTTCTTTTCTTTTCTTTTCTTTTCTTTTCTTTTCTTTTCTTTTCTTTTCTTTTCTTTTCTTTTCTTTTCTTTTCTTTTCTTTTCTTTTCTTTTCTTTTCTTTTCTTTTCTTTTCTTTTCTTTTCTTTTCTTTTCTTTTCTTTTCTTTTCTTTTCTTTTCTTTTCTTTTCTTTTCTTTCTTCTCTCTCCTCTCTCCTCTCTTCTCTCTTCCCATGGTATATGGACAGGTGTGGAGTTAAAATAGAAACCAGCTGGTGTTATCCTAAACTGCTTCTCCTAATCCTTCAACAGTAACCGGTCTGGGACAGCAGTGTCTCTAGTTTATCTTAGTGGAAACATCACGTTGAGCCAGATACTACAAAGATTTTTTTTTTCTGGAAAATTATGACTCAGATGAGACTGGAAAATTAATTTTCATGATTTAAATTTAGATCTCCAAAAAGAAAAGATCAGGGGCAAATCTTTCAATGCCTCTCTCCCATACTTAGCCCTTAGCCCTGAGTGTAGATAATCATTAGTCAAAACTTGCAGACCTGGTTATTTCACTTGGATATCTGAAGTGACATGAGGATTTTGAAGAACAAGACAACAAAGGTGCTAAACTGGTGAAACCCTTGCATAGGCAATACCAAGGTGAAGCCTTTGTCCTACTTTTAGGATATGCAATTCAATTGCCTGCTGACACTGAAGACGTGGCATTGACTGACTGCTGGTAAGCCCAGCAGAGAAGCTGCCACTTATCTTTCTGTATTAAACCTTATCAGAGATTTTTTTGGAGCACTTAATTTTTGTAAAGCTTTTAAAACACTTCAGGCATTTGAGGACTCACAGCATGTAAAACATAGAAAAAAAAACTATCACGAATGCAGAATACCAGGAATAGTGCAAGGGTCTCACTGCATAGAATTACATGTGGCTTCCCAAAGGCATGAAACCAGAGCATAGGGATCTCCTGATCATTGCTCTAGGTTCAGCAAACATACTTTTTAACCCCTTCAGAAAATTGCAAGGTTCATCCTGACGGCATTGGCTGGTTTTTCCTTCCTCAGACTCTAGACTGAAGGGCTGTCCCAGACTCCATTGTTTTTATTAGCTGGAATTTATGCATATGCTCCTTCTCTCATGGACATGTAGATAGTGTTCATGTCATAAATAACTAGAAAGCAGGAGCAAAATCAATATGTGGAAAGCTGAGGCTTAAAATGTGGTATAATGTTTTAATGATTCCACACAGGGCAATAAAGAGCTCTGGCACTGAAGTGGGGACAAGGTAACCAGAAACTTGGCTCCTCCAAAAGAGCAAGGTGCTCAAAACAACCAACGCTGAAGCAGAAGACAATCAAAACCAGACTGAGATTCAGTGAGATCCAGCAATAGATCTGTCAAGCCCAGTCATGCACACAGCCAGCCCCCTAAACAACCTCTGGGTATCATTTTTGTTGGAGTGCGGCCACCAGCTGCTCTGAGCCAACAGCGACCCCACTGCGAGGCTCTGCTGCTGACCTCCAATGCTTTAATTCCTCTGCATGCATATTTTAACATTATTACAAAAGGTTTCATTTACAATTCACAGGCTGAGCAACAATGAGTACATTTCATGGAGGTCAGCCTCAACCATTCCTCCTAGTGATGGAATTATAGTTTAAACAGCTGGAGCATGGTCCCAGGAGGGACACTGGGATATGGTTCCTTTACAGCAGAATAAATCCATCAGGCATATTTCATGTGTCCGATAACATTAATAGATATCAGGGCCTTTTAATATTTAATGAACTCACTTCGAGGTTGTTTACTAGAGAAGGAGCAATCAGAAAGGTGATCACAGTCTTTTGATCTCTAATGACAACAGCAAAACCCAAATCTCAGCCAATGGGGTCAGCTTCCCTCTCTCCCCATGCCCTCCTGCTGCCCCTGTGAGCCCTATCAGAAGAAGCTACCTCATTCATGACCTGTTTCAGCTTCAGAATGTGCAAGGGTGTTTTTAGTTTTGTGGTTCAAAAGTTAATAATTTCCACATTTCCCACAATTTAATAGAGATGCCAGAAACTGTCAAATAGCTTTCAGTTTAGTGATGGAGAAAACGGGAAAGGAAAGACAACTTGCAGAGGCATAAAGCAAATAGTGCAGTGCTAAGAGGAGGCAGAATGTGCCTGGGTGTGCTAATGAATGTTATGTCCATTAGCACAGAGATATCACTGAATGTGAGCTTTGGCAGTGACACTCTTTACTAATGGCCTTTGGTCTTAATAGTGCCATCATATGTTTCCTTTTTAATTTTGCTATAATACCCAGTTTATTAGAGATTAGAGGATTTCAGCTGAATAGCAGCTTGATTTTCTTTCTTCCCTCTATTTCACGTCCTTATTTTTAGTATACTTTATCCAATTTGGTTAGATTGGGAACTAGAAGGAACTGTTTATAGAGGAGATGTGCCTCATTCAGAGGTTTCAGGTACATTTTCCATGGTAGAGGATTTTTGTGAGCATTTAGGATAAATTTTCTTTTTATCACAGCAAGTGTGAAGTCACAGACTTTGGCAGGTGAAAGATGTGCAACCTGCTTCTCAGCAGGATAGCCCCAACCGGTGTGAAGAGAAGCATAAGAGACATAGGTTGTGTTCCTGAAGAATAAGAAATAGAAACTGGAGCTCATCTGTTCTGGAATCACTGGTGGGGGTGGGGGGTGTGAGCATGCGAGTTTTCACATGCAGATTCATGGCCTATACTCACTTAAGTGTACAAACCTATGATGTGGGTCATCCCAGGGACATCACTGACCTTGGCCAAGGTGAATATGAAGAACTTAGACCTAGTGTGTTAAGGAAAGGTATGGAAAGTGCAACTACCTCCACATGAGATATCAGCAAGACCCATGTCTCCCTGTGATAAGTGAAAGCAGAACGTCTGTTGTATAGGTGGAAACAAGTTGCTTCCTCTTATGATGTAAAAAACAAGGACTCAGGGGAACAGGACTGCTTGCTGCACTCTTGGAAGTGAGAGAAGGACAGTCAGGATGTAGAAAAAATGTTTTCAGCTGGAGGATGCTGTTGAATGCTGAATAGAGAGTCCACAAATGAATAGATTTGGAAATTAAAGGAAGATTAGAGGTTAAAAGCATGCAAAGGAGTGAGGAGCTGGAATAAGAAGTAGTAAGAGTGAAGAAGTAGTAATACTTTGCTTTCAGACAGATGATATATTTACACAAGTAACTGTATCATTGCCTGTAGTAAAAGTTTGTATTTCATAGTCTTAGAGATGTCTTTCAATCTTATCCTTGTGCATAAACATAGATTTGGTAGCTGTGTCCATGTTCCCTTCATCTTGCCACCCTTCACTCCAAATCTTTATTAATCACTACTTCTGAGTTAGGAACGAGTTAGCCCAGGGTGGCAGACTTCATTCATAATTTTTTTACTTCATTTGTCAGTGTTCATCAGAACAGGTTTCAGCTCTGGGTGAAAAACTTTTAGCAGATAACCCAGGGTTACCGGCTTAGAAGAACAAGTTGCTGTAAAAATTGGTGAACTATGCAGAGAAACACATTGCATGTGAAATCCATTAGGATTGTTCACTTGCAGGTTTTGCTTTTTTTCCCCCCTCCTCCCTGTTACTGTTTAGTTTTCAGATTTTCTATTCCTTAAAAAAGTGGAGAAGTAAGCAGATGGTGGATTTCCTGAGAGCCAGGGATGCTCTACTGATGAAGTGCTGTCATTCTTAGTGAGAAAATCACCAGCAGCCTTCACCTTTTAAAAGAAATCATTTTCAGGTAGAAGCACATTTAAAATAATTTCAATCAAAGCACTAAACCAGAAGCAGATGTTCAGATATGACTTAGGAATATTTAACTACTTTGGCAATGAATACACACAGATTGTTTTTAACAGACACTGGGTACCTCTCCACGCCTGTCCCCTTTTCCTTTTGCCTTTTAATGAGAAATGGTTAAATAAAAAGCTCAGTTGCAGTTTCATTAAATGACAAATATAAAGAACAGGTAAAATTACCTGCTTGATAGGAGAAATTATTTATATTTCCAAGAGGATTTCATGTCAGGTGCTGATATTCGAGATGTGCCTGCAAAGGAGATTACATCGAAACATCTTATTGTACAGAAAATTAATGGCAAGAAAAAAAAAATCAAGCTGTTCCTTTTTCTTTCTCTTCCTTATTTTTTTCCCCAAAACTTTTTAATTAATATGCTTTGGAAATATTTAAAAAAAAAATCCTGAAGGACAAAGGACCAGAGACCTCTCTTTGGAAACAGAATCTGCTCTGGAACAAAAATTGAAAGCAATAAAAGCTGAAACTAATTTCCAGATGGAATAAATTGGTTCCAGGGTTTCTTGAGATTTTGGCCAACATATTGCACAGCTGAAGCTGAACTTGCTAATTTTACCAAGGGAAAATGTCTCAACAGGGACACACTTCCCTTGAGACTCTGTCTGCTGCTTGTGCAGTTCTGTTTAGACTCAGCTATGTGTTTCTCCCTGTCTCCAAAGGCAGGGCACGCATCTCACCCAGACTGTCACCTCTTGGGATTACTGCCCGGCAAGTCTTGACTTCCCTGCCTCGCTTCAGACTCACCTAAACAGTCCCTGAACCCTGTCAGCCTCCAAAGCTGGGCAGCCAGGCAAGTTTTATCTGATTGGAGCAGGGTGGGTCTGGTTTATTTATTGTTTAATTAAGTGTAATATCCTTGACAAGGTGCCTTATTGACATTGCAGCAAATTAAAGACCTTATTACACGACAAACACTGTCATCACTCAAGCAAAACTTAGTTCAGAGGGGAATTTTCCTGGGGAAAGGACCACAGCATTTGAACTCACTGTTTATCTGAATATATCCATGGCAGCATATGGAAAAGTATTCTGGGGTTAAAATATGGGATTTGTCTCCACATTTTACCTGTTGCCCCTTTGCTGAGATTGCCAACACTGACTGTCCTTGTGATACAGACACCTCTTCAGAAGATAAATCCCCTCTTTTTCTCAAGGCCAGGTGTTCAGACATGGTGGTGTATGGCTGCATCTGTGTTTGAACCTGTGATGTGAGGTATGGAAGGTTCTGGTTATGCAGTCAATGCAGTGTACTTGTTTTTAAAAGAAAAAGCCTTCATTAAAGTACAGCAGTATTTCCATGCCATGGAATAACAGATCTTTCTCCTTTCCAAGAAAAGAAGGGGGAAAGCTTCTTAAAGCTTTTAAAAACAATAAAAACTGTTTGTTTAATAAGTGCTCTTTTGCAAGCTCGCCAACAGCACAAACCATATTATCCAGAACCATCATCTGTTCAGGGTTTCCAATGTTAAATAAAACCTCAACCAAGCACAAATGTGAGAATGGGCTGAAAACACTGCACTCACTGGCAGCTTATTCTCCAGCACACAGGGCTGGAACACAAGGAAATTTACTGTATAACCTGGAAGCATTCAGGTCCTGCCTATATGCGTGATCCATGGTTTGATTTACATGGTATATTGAAAATTAAGGGGAAATGTAGTTGTTTCTAGCCAAAGCATGAAAAGCCAAAGCTATGTTATTTACAATCACTGTATGCCTATGTTATATACAATCACTGGTTTGGAGGTTTTGGCTAATAGACGGTCATTCTAGGGAAGATATGTGCTAAGCAGTGAGGGAGTACAGGTTCCTTAATTCCCCATGGGCCTGTAGAATCACAAGTGGGTTACAAAGGTTTGGCCTATGCTGAAGAAAGGTTAGAGAGTGACGGGTTGTGTCTTGGGAATTTTGCATGTTCTGTAGCTCTAGGTAATTTATAGAGCAACCTATCTCTGTGGATAACATTCTTCTTGGCTCAGAGTAGGTGCTTCTCTTGCCACTCTATAGTATGGCCAGTTAGAGCTGAGACTATCTACCAGTGAGCATCTGCTATTCCTGCCTCTGCATATTTTTGAAATTCAGCTAAAACCTGCCTTTTAAATATCTTTATCATATCCCAGTGGAGACTATTTTAATTCATTCCCTGCATAGCAATGAAAACCAGAGGTGATATTCTTTTCATCTTGATGAACTAGGCCCCCCTCACTCTGTAGCCATATCACCGTGGCAGAGCAGCCCTCCCAGAGCGCAGAAGGGCTCTCACTCCCCAGTGCTGCCGTGCCTACTCATGCATTATTTCTTGCTGGGGTAGAAGGAGGTTTTCTGTCTTCTGAGACCGTCTTGCCTCTGCTAGCCCCACCTGCAGACTTCAGCACAGAGCAGTTCCTGGGGAGAGGCATACCAATCAGTCGGGGATAAACACTATATGCTCTCCTCCTCCTCCTCGTCACATGCTAAGAGATACTGAATAGGAAGGATTCTGCCTCTGACAGCATCTGACAGCCCTGATCAATAGCTGTTGTTTAAAAAACATACTAATGTAATTATAGCTTTCTTATAACAATGCAGTCTCCTCAAACAAGAACCTACAGAATAAGATCCCATCTGCAGCCCCCTTTCCCCTTGTAAAACAAAGCAAGAAGGGAGCTTTGCATGCTTTGTATTCTTAGAGGACCAAATATCACACCACTCTGGAATAAGCCATAAAAGCTGTGGGGTTTATTCACCCACAAAAGCCATTATTTTCCAAACAGAATGGCACATGTTAGGGCAATATACATATCACTAGGAAGCAAGAAGTTTGTTTACCTTGCTGAATATAGAATTGGTCCCAGTTTAATGGGTTTGTGTTAAAATGTTACCCACGATATATATATATGTATTTATTTTCTCCCATCAACCATATTACAGACTGATTTTTTTCCCACTGGTGAGTGCAAAGGTGATACAATGATCCACAATTTTCCCTCAAACATGCCATCCATATTTTAATAACCAAGTAAATTATTTAAACATGTTCACTAACACACGTCTCCCCTTATACACATGCCACACATTTCTGCCAGTGCAGCTTACCTAGATGTAATGAGATGCTCTTCTCAGGATCTTTTTGCCCAATCAGACTGTAATTAAGCCTATGAAGATGCAGGTAAATGTGCAAGATGCCTGTTTAATTAAAAACTAAAATGAGGGTTTAAGTATCAATTTGTGTTCTATTCAATTACCTGAAAGATTCGTAAAGCAACTTTACCTTTCAGTACTTTTTAATTAAAAAAAAAAAAGAAAAAAAGAAAAGCAGCACAAAACTGAAAGTAAGCCACCCTAAATTCAGACTTCCATATGGTATGGCTACTTCTACATGCAGGAGAAACAGAAAATCCCCTGGAAAAAAAAAAATTGCATCAAATCATGGAGGTAAAAAACCTAACCAAAACAAAACACATTGCTGTCAGAACACAACAGACTGAGTCAATGTATAGCTTGCATATGGAAACAATGACATGATTGTTTACTCACTGGTTTAATGATATTCACTTTCTCCTAATGGCAATGTTGAAAATGTGAATGCCAGATGTTAAGCCTACAGCGCAGCAGCGATGAACACTGTAAAGTCTATAGAAAGGAATTTATCCTGACATCAAAATATAGTGTAACTCTTCAGTTTATTAATGCTGTGAGTGGTTTTCTTTTTAAATTTATAAAAAGAAATAGTTTCATGTTTGCCATTTAAATTTCCATATTTTATAACACTTCAGCAACAAATTTACATATTTCCTGGAATCTGCAGATATAAAAGCGGTAAAACACTCCAGGCATTATTAGATAGTAGATTATAACCCATTACTATTGTTTCAATTAGCAATGTAAAAGTGACCTGCAGTGTTCAGATGACCCACTAATGGATTTAAATGCTTTCAAATATTAATGCAGGTTTTCTAAAGATGAATCCCAAACCCATTATTCCTGGAATAACCGTGAGCTGAAAAGCTGGCAATGATTGTGCATTATGTGGAAAGGCTCATGGTTAATTAAATGAATACCTAGCATTACACTGTTCACTTTAGTGCTACAAAATTATTTCTCATTGATTTTTACATTCTGAGCCTGTGATTCAATTTACTTCTGCAATTTGTGTTGTTGTGTCAATAAAACAGAACTGCTTGAAGATGGAAGCATTAGAGAGGGACACATACATTAAGGCCCAATGAAAACCCTAGTTTTCCTATTTTTTTGCCCTGCTGAAATATCACTTGTAGGCATCACTTCGTTATGTATTATTAATACAATTTTTTTTTGTTTCCATCTGCACTTTCTTCATTTTTATATTCAGGAGCTGAATGTCAGTGATTACTTAAGGGTGAGTAGCTAATTTTTCAGTAACAAGTTCTCCTACTATCAAGAACAAAATCACCATCAACACAAGTCTGTTATTTCATGTTAAATGGACTAGAAGGATTCAATTCATCAAAGCAATCATGCTGGAGATCCAGGGAGTTTTTAATTTGGCAAATACATGAAGCTGAATTTTTAAGTATCCAGATTGATAATTCTGAGAATTGAATGCAGAATCAGAATCATTCCTGCATGGGTTTTGAGAAATTCTCATTCTCTTTGGTGTACAAAACTGCCTGGAAGAAGAGGTTCAAAGTCTTTCCATGGAGATGCCCACTGAGGAAAATTGATGCTAGTAAGATCTCTTGTGGGTTGTAACACTTCACTTCTAGTGTTCTCAATACTTTTATTGTCTAAAGAGGGGCTTGTGTGCTACTTCTGCACATTTTCTATGACTGAATTGATAAGTTTCTCAAGGATCTTTGGTTTTGACCACCTGTGAGTGTTTGTAGAACATGTGTATTTTATAGCATCTGAAAATATTTTAAATTAATCCCCTTTATGCTTGTCTTATGCTATGTATAAGGTGAATGCAGTAACATTTTCCTTACCTTTCTCTTGGGACATTAAGTAAATTTGTTCTCGAGAGTCAGAAAGAATTGACAATGAGCAATGCATGTCAAATTCTAAGCCCTCTGCAACCCTAGTCAGATAGGGATCAGGCTCCACAATGAATTTGGCTAATAGCAAGGTCTTCACAGAAATGCACTTATAGATCTACTTCTCTTGCATTGTGCCTACATGAGTTATCATTCATTCCTGGCCATTATTATTGTTATCATCAAGTTTTTTGAGTGGGTGTGTGAATCTCAATTTTCTTACATTAGGAAAAATGAGGAGTAATTCCATTAGAGCCAGTGCAACTGTAATGATGTAAAACCAGTGTAGGTGAGAAGATAATCAGGCCCACACCATTCATTGTGTGACACAGTCCTGTAATCACTTACTTGCATGAGTAATGCTGTCTTCAGGAAGTTCACTGAGTTCAATTGGATTATTTGCATGAGTAAGTATCCCCTCATGTGTGTGCACCCTATTTTCATATGTTTAATGCTTCCAAAACGGAAACTAACTATAAACCAGCATTGTGAAGAAACATAAGATGTAAACCACTATAATAAACATATAAAATTTGAATTGAATTAGAAATATTAAAAAAATACACAAAAAAATCAAAGAGGACAAACTTGCTTTTGTTTCAGGGCACTGCTTTTCAGAAACCAGAAGATGTGGCAGAAAATCCCATTCAAAGTTAGGGTCATTATAATCTCACATAATTAAATGGCTAGGGAGCTGTTTTGTGTTCACCAACTAGGACAATGCATTCCAAACTAAAATGCACTTGTGCTATGTGTAGCCTCACTTAGAGCATTAGCCATTACTTGAACCTTGACCATGAGCACTCAGTGTGACAGTAACCAGTTTTGCATCCAGAGCCAGCTAAATGAGGATGCATGTTTGTGATATAGATTAGACAATTTTTATGATGGCTCAAAAAACCAGAAGGTTTGCAACTGGCTTAACTGGAAAAAGATCTGGCTTTCATTACTAAAGGTAAGCAGTCCTGAACATAATGAAAGATTTCCTGCAAAATGGATATCATTATGCCAGGATTCTCACAAACGAAGACTTTCTTGCTACGCTATGATCTGTAGGTAAATATTACTTATGTACTTTGTATTTTTAGTGGATGAAAATGTCATTTATTCATTAAAATGTTAAAAAAATTCTCCTAGCCACTCTATTCCTATAATGAATTCATTCTCATTTTATCGCTCTCTGGAATGCCATTTCCTTTTCCTTCCACTTAGCAGAAAAAATGTAAATACGATTATTTTCCCCTTGATATGTTGTCCATTATGCTATAAAATACAGTGAACAAGCCCCAGTAGTTTGGCTTGTAGAGAGTCGCTTCCTGAACCTGAAGTGAGGAAAGCCAGCTGTGTTGCAGTAGCACATCCCTCAGCTGTAAGGAGGTGGAGGTAGATGGGAGATGCTGTTTCAGGAACTTTCATGGCACAGAGACTACCATCCCTTCACAGATACTGTCACAAAGACAAAAGTCCCGTTAATATTAGTATCTGTTTTCACTCAGTGAGAAATATAGGGCTTGGATCCAGCAAATTGGGATTGAGAAGCCTGACCACAACTGATAAAAGTACCAAAAACCAAATCAGAGGGAGGAATTCAGGCACCTAAGCAGTGCTAAGATGAAACTAAGGAAGTATATAAGAAAACCATCACAGTTTCCCAACCCCCAGGCTGGTAGGGCACCTTCTGTAATGCAGCTAAATGCTCTTACAGTCACGGCTTTTCTCCTCTGGTGCTTATTTTGAGTCAAGGAAATTTTCATCCCTTTCTATTGAGCGGTTTAGCTTCAACAAATAGGACCTCAAACCTAGGTCACCTACTCCTCAAGCTGGCATACTGAGCATCAGGCTCTCCCTCTGCGGTTCTCCTTTAACCAACATTTGCACAGGACTGTGCTACAGCCTGCCTCGAAAGAGTGGCCAAGACACTGTTTTCCTGCAGGGGATTTTAGGTCTTTAATAGGGATCTTAATTAGATATGTAAAAAAGGACTGAAATGAAGCATGAAATGACTCAAAAAAGTAAACAGTGTTTTAGATGTCTCTCTCTCTCTGAAGCATTTTCTCTTGTCTGAGATATTCCGCCCCCACTGTCTACTTCTTGTGGATCTAATGCTTCAGCTGGAAGCTGCTGTGTGGTGACCTTAGGCCAGTATCTGTGTGCCTGGTTCTGGGCTTTACTGGTTACCACAAGTGAGCAGAGGTGATGCACACCAATTCCCCTCCAGTCTGGATAAGAAATAGGGAGGGAAGAGTATTTTTTCTTCTCTGGCTGTGCACACAGGGGAGATGTCTTCCAACCTGCTTTCTTTGGTGTTGCTGTTAGCAGAGTGAACACCAAAATCCTGTGCAGGTTCATTCACTCCTGCTTTGTAGATGCTGTAGTCCCTGTTCAAACTTTGTGAACCTTCACCTCACTCAAATCACCAACATTGAATTTCACAAAGTTGGAAAATGATCAAACATTGATCTAACTATAAGAATTTAAATACTGACCATCTTTCTTGTCTCCTTTTTTTTTTTTTCTGGGGGAGAGAGTTGGACGTTTGTTTGTTTAGCAGTAGATATTCCTTCTGATGTTCCTTCACAAGTTCCTGTATTTCCTACGAATTGTTTTAAAAAGAGAATTTTAATAAGGGGAGACAACAGAATATGATCCCTTTTAGATATGCATGTGCTGTGACTACAAGCATTCAGGATTAAATTATATGAACAGAAAAACAAATATCCTGTGTAAAAGCTATTCTGTAAAAGCTATATAGTCTAATTAGAAAGACAGAAACAAAAATCATTATGGCAATAAAGAATTAGAGCACAATAAAGAATATAGATTTTAGAAATTTATTGTAGAGTACCAACACCGTGTATGGATTATACAGCTGTGAGGAAGTAATTGGAGAAATATTTACTTACCAATATATTAAGTGTAACTGTTTAAGAGTATCCGTTAGAATTCTGTATTTTTAATAAAAAATAAAGAGAAGTCTATTGTTTGGACAGATGACTGAGGGAATTTTACAAATTAGGTAACTCAGATAGCAGTTTCATGTCCAAGATTTATTGCTAAGTTGGAAAAATGTAACTGAATTTGGAAGAAATTCTGGGGAAAAAAAAGAGGTACAGGATGAAAGCTTTTTTTGTACGAAGATAAAAAAATTTGAAACGGCATTTTATGCAAAGCTTGAAGTGAATTCAGATCCTTTGTTATGGTTCATGTATTTTCAGCTTCCCACATTTAATCATAACAGGCTCCTTGTGGTTTAATTATGATCAGAGTTCTGAAGATGATTCAACCACTTGCACTGAGAATTTGACTTGCATTGATCAGAAAAAAAAAAAATCTCCAAGTCTTAATTAACCATTTAACTGAAAAACATTCCTTTCCTGAGACACTGCTTTATGCTGTGATAAACTAAAGATGTGTAAACCCTGCATCATAACCTGGGAAATACATATAATAGCTGCTTAAAGGCTGTAAATAAGATTGCAATTAAACATGTTGGTATGAATTTAACCCCTTTGTACACAAGCTTTTACATGGGTTTCATTTGAGACTGAACCAGATTTGGGGAGGAAGTAGTGAATACATGCTGTAACACGTCTAGTAGACCTCAGATGTGGATATTCTCTATAGGGCAGCAGTCCCTGCAAAAATAAGTGTGGATTTTTCAGAAAGGCTCATGGTGCACTGAATTCTGTGGGTCCAGAGGGAGGTAGTTGCTGAATCCTTGTGAAAATCCCATTCCCTGTTCATGAAATGTATTGACTACAGCATCAGTGGGAATGGAAGCCGTCTAGGTATTCTAATTTGCCCTCAGTCTAAAATGAAGAAAGTCTTTTAGTTGGGACAAATTTCACAGTTACAAGAACAGGTCCTAAGAGTGCTTACACTTCTAGCTCAGTGACCAGTTTTAGTGATTTGGCAGAAACAAGTGCACCTAAATTTTGCCCTTGACAGAAAAAGTTTTTTTCCCTCCACTAATGTAATATAATAAAGAGTAAGATAACTAAATCTATTTCTAAGATCATCACTCGCATTGAAAAACCTCATTGAATAGATTACTTGAAAAGTGAGGAGATATATATAATATATATCTAAATATGAACCTCAACCAACAAAAAAATGCATAAAACTCTTCCATTTGACGATTAAATTCTAGTTCACTTGATAATTTCAGCTTTAAATCAGACTAGATTAGGATATAATAAAAACATACCTGCTTACTCACATGAGGAAATTCAGGAAATAAAAGCAAGTAATTTACATAAACACTGGATGAGCTCACACATGCATTGACCCAAGCTTCATATTAAATAGAACTGCAGATAGATGCACAGTACAGAAGTATAAAACTGAAAAATATGTTCTTATTTGTATGTGACTAGAATGAAGCTTTTAAAAAAGGTTGCTGCTTCTGCCAGTCCCTAAACCTTAAGTACTGGATAAGAATTCCTGTGTACGCTAAGATCTGTTCTTTGTTAACCTTTAATTTCTTCAATTTTCAGTCTTGTTAGAGATTGACCAACAGAACTAATCCAGAGCCTTTTGTACTCAGAAGTAGCTGCTGGACATCATCACAAATTCCCACCTCTGTGGAACTCTCAAGGTGTCAAATTGTAATGGCTTAATCAAGGACAGATCTGGAAATCCTAAAAAATCATGCATGCCTTTGAAAGAAGGCATAGAAATATGCACTTAGGAAGAAAATGTAAAATTTGACACAATTCCAGAAAATATTTTTTAACTTAAAAATGAAATAAAAGTCAGCTGAAAATTTGCATTGAAATTAGTGCACAGCAACCTTGTTTGAGATAAGATTAAACTGCTGCAATGCTGAAATTTGTTGTTGATAAGGAAGCTTAAATGTATTACGCTATGCTGTATTTTGCCTCCCTTTCACTCAGAAAGTGTATTCATTATAATAAATTCACACTTTACTATGTAAAATTCATTCGTATAGCCAGAAGCTTATAAAAAGAATATAGACTAAAGAGCAAGTTGCATAATGAGATCTAATCTATGTAAAATAAGTCCCAGAAGAAATGTCCTTTACTTTGATCATATCCCTTGAAACAAGATCCCCTGCTGGAAACCACAATAAAATGAGAGCTTGGGAAACTCGCCTGGCAAGCAAGTTAGGTTTTTAAAAACAAAAGCTCGCCAAGCCCACCGACCTCATGATCCCAGACAAAATGTAATTAAGGCTAATAAAATCATTCAGACTCCCTGAGGCTTAATGGGAGAATAAAGATTTTTTGGGGGGCTCATGGTAGGAATCCTGAGCTCTCCTCTCTGCCTCTGTGCAACCAAAAACCTCAGCTTGCTGTCATATGCAGGAAAAGACCCAAAGTCCATCCAGAGGCAGCTGGCCATGGGGAGATCCCCTCTCAGCACATCCGTGCGCAGACACACACACACACACCTTCCCCCATCAGAGGACTCAGCCCTTCTGGGTTCTGGAGTATTTTAGTGCCGGCTGATGCCTCTGGTGCACAGGGACAATATCCAAGTTTTCTTTGCCACCAGCACGGTGGGTGAATCACCACCATTGGGAGATTATAACGTTAAATTAATTTTTTTAAGTGCTTTGCTCTTGCAGGATGAAAGGTGCTTTGCAAATATAGAATGTCCTTACTATGAACTAAGAAGGGCACATTGTAGTGGTCATCAGTGTAAACTACCAGCAAATAGCACCCTGTGCCTGAAAGGGAAATGCAAAGAAAACCAGTCATTTCTTCAGCAACTGTATTTCCTTTACATTGCACTTCAGTCCTTAATACTAAGAATCACTTTAGTTGTGAAACAAGATATATAAATAATTTCTTATCAGGGAAACACTAGTATCTTAAAAAGGAAATTAAATCATTAATATAGAAATGTATTATTTTCTTCCTGATGTGGCAGGCAGACTGAGAATGTTATTATAGAAGCACACTACTTGAGCACCTCAGTGCACCCTCTAAGGCAGTCGCAGATGCTGGGTGTGCAGCAGGACAAGGGGCTGAAGATGGGGGGCCTCTACATCAGAAGTAACGGTATTGGAAACAAAAGCCTCTCTTTCCTGCACATGGAGAAGAGTGCAATCAATTCATGTTGTTTTCTGTAGGAATGGCAAACTGGATTACTTTCCCGTCACCTGTCTGCTGTGCCTTGCATTCAGGACAGATGCAAGGGAAGTGATTTGTCCTGCTGTCCTGGTTAGGCTGAACTGGTCAAATTTCCTGCTGTTTTCTCACTGTGGTGTCCCAGCATGCTTGGATAAATCCTATTCAACTGCTGAGCACGGCAGCAGTTTTATTCTGTCTCTCTTCTCCCTCTGACCATCAGGAGCTCTGTGTGGGGTGAAGGTGTTTTCCAGCAGCGAGTTAGCCATTGCCCAAGTTTGCAGTGATGCTTGAGCTTCCTGGTGTGCCAGTGACCTGGTGCTGGTGCTGCCTAAAACGTGCCACTACCCCAAGCCCCAAGGACGTCAGGGCTGACAACCAGCTTCTAGGGTCAGGTGGAGTCAGGGGATGCAGAAGCTGGGGAAGGCACCTTGGCTTGGCTCGCAAAACTTTCATAATTATTTTATGAATAAAATTTCATAATGCTTACCCCTTGTTTTGGTCCATTATGGGGCAGCTGCTCTCTGGTCAGCAGCTGACCACCCACAGAAACAGCTTATGGTGCTGGAAGGCAACTGGCAGCCCCTCCTGTGTCCTGCTGGGATCAGCACCAGAGTACGTGGTGCTGGGGCAAGAGAAACCCACTGGCCCCACCAGTCCCCACCCTTCCCCAGAAATACTTCCTGACATCCCAAGGGAACCAACACTGTATTACCAGTCTTTCAATAAGCCAGCCTGCCCTCGTCTTTTACCTGCTCTTTCCCTTATCCCCTTAGAGCAGAGGAGCCACAAAGGAACAGGGAAAAGTTCTTTGCTGTCTTTCTGCCACCAGTACACGTGGGCAACATGTTCTCTCCATTTGTGCCGAGATGATGAAAAGTAATAATTGTTTCAGTATTTCTCTCATAGCTCTTTTCCCCACTTGGCTTCATTTCATATCTACACTAACCGGTTTACAAATATTACTATCAAGGTTGAGTTATGAAAAGTTTATCTAATGTATGACTTGCTTTAAAGACTGTTAGAAGAATCACTTCTGCATAATAAAACCTTGGGAATACACAAGTGATCTTAAGAAATATAGTATGACTGCTGTGTGGTTTCCCCATTGCCTTTGTAGTTTCTGAGACACTATAACATTATTTAATTAGCTAAAATTTCCTCTCTCTTGAGGATGGAAACTCAATGAAATGTCAACAATGCTGTCAGTCTCCTTCGGGCTAAACTCATTACACAAAGGCTCACGATAAAAATAGTCTAAGACAGATTATTTTGTTGCAAAACATAGGCCCACACAACTTATGCCTTAGAAAACAGATGTGGAATTCATGCAAGTGCTGCATTTTGAGGGTTAATGGGACTGTTAAGTTCCACCAGGCAATTACAGATGTTATGTGCTTTCACTGTTCTATATTCGACCAGTAAAAAGAGAAAGTCTAAATCCTGTCAATGGTTTCTCAGAGACTGATGAGGGATATTCTTACATCGGCCAAAGGCCGATAAGAAATTTGTACCTTTGCTTTAAAAATTCACCTTTTCCCATCACTGAGACAGTGAGCAGAGATTGCATTTTAAGAAAAATCTGATGAGGAGCAAAAAAAGAATAGTTTCATTTAATCTGAATTATAATTGATATTTCAGAATACATGTGCTCATTACTAAGCATAATAAAATTTGGCATTTTCTATTGTCAGAGGATTTATGAAGGCTAAATTTCTTGATTTATTTAAATACTCAGATAGGAAAGAGCAAACTACAAAAACAAGTGCTATATACTGAAGGCATGTGAATTACCTCCTTCCCAAGGATAATGCAAATTAGAAGTATGTAAAGCTTTGTCTGCACCTGGGATCTTTAATGAAGATAAAGAAAAATCAGACTGAGATTCTCCTGGGAAAAGAGAGGATCGTTATTTGAATAACCTGCAGTGAATTCTAATCAATGCAACGTGACTTTGAAAATGAATATGGTTTTTCAACCCGTTGTACATGAGCCATAATATTAATCATAACTTCATGGTACAGTAAAGCCCGTGACAAATGGTTATTCAGTGGACTAACAAAAAGACCATTCATAGTGGGAGGAAGGTGAGAGCATATATAGAGCAATTTATTTTTGTTTTGTTTACAAAAGCATCTGTCTAAATATACACATATACCTATGCATATATGTGAACATACACGTGTGGCACATACTTGTACACGCATGTGTGTGACCCCAGTTTAGCACATAAGCATGAAATAGGTTCATTTTCCTTCAGGAGTAACAGGAACAAGCATTGTCTGATCTTGTTATTCTTCAAAGAGTATTATTCAGTATTACAGTAGTTAACACAAAGCTTGAGATAGTTTTTTTGAAACAGGGTTTTCTGGATGTTTCAGTCGTGTATCTTCCAGCGTTTGAAGCTTCTACTGTGCCTCTAAAAGGCTGGAGGTAATTTGTGTCTTCTTTCCACTACTAAGCTTTGTTCACTCTCCTGTATGTGTAGGAAGGGTTTAACATAAAGCATGGTTCACTGGCTGCAATGTAGAAACACCATGCTCATTTATTTACCTAGAGCACAGAACAGAACTTTTATGTATTTTTTCCATCTCAATAATTAAAATCAATAAACTTTTTTGACATTTTCACTATTAACATGTTTATATCAGTGAAACAAGCTGTGTCAAAAATCAGACTTTCAAAGAAACCCCTCTGAGGGAAATCAGAGGCATTTTGCAATGTTTTTTAAAGGGTGAGCGCATATTTTAGCCAGAGGGTTATTTTTTTGGGATACAGCGAAGTAAATACATCTTGTTTTGTTGATGTGATGTGGTGAGGATGTTCATATAGAAGCAGTAAAATGTGACAAGCTGTGCCACAAAATGCTGTGCACCAACATGTGTGATAAGATGCTTTTTCTTCCCCACTGTACCTCTCTCCCACTTGCAAGTGTCATTTGTCACCTCTGCCTATGGGTGGATGCTCACTCCAGTTCTGAGCAGGCAGGAAGCTACAGTGGGGTGGCCCAGCCAGCACCATGGAGGAGTTGGGGTTGTGTGAGGATGATGACTGTGTCTGTACAACACATGTGTAACCACATTAATAGATTCCCAAATATACTGAAGTACAACTGCTGCCTGCAGCAGCCCTCAGGCAAAAGCTGAAGAAGAGTGTAAGGTCCTTGAAGGTGAGGCTCAAGATCTGTCAGTCTGGGGTAAGAGGCAGACTGTAGAGCTGAAGTCTTTCCACTTGTTAGACCTCACCACCCGACCTTGGATACTCAGACTGATTGCACATAGCTATCATGTATCAGTGATCCAGGACAGGAGAGGGTGTCTTTCCTATACCTAAATAAGTGGCACAAAAAAAAAAAAATAGCAACAGCAGATCTATGAAAGAGGGAGTCGTTGTGGCTACCTAGCTGAGCATGTGCTCAGAGTGCAAAAAACTAATAAAATCCCTGGATGGAAACACTATGGGACACCTAGCAGATGCAGCATCATAAAATTTATCTTTGCAGCGCTATTTCTTTTGTAAAACCATGTTTAAAGAGAACCTAAAACAAACAAGAGGACACAAGGTAATTTGGAGCTGTTGAAGGAAAGTGGTGGTTGCAGAGCAGCTCAAAACCTGGCTAGCTTCCCAAGGCAAAGGGTAAGGAGTGACTTGATCAGAGTGTGTAAATATCTCTTTGAGTAGGAGATTACTTGAAGAACAAGGGTGTTTAACTTAAGAATCATCTAGAAAAGAGTTGAATTTTTACTACTACAAATTTTGAAAAGAAGACTGGATAGCTTTGTAGAGAAGATGCCAGAGTTCCTTTGAACAGTGTGGGTGTGATGTAAAAAATGTTTGGTGACATTTTATATTCTGTGTTAATGAAGTAGTCAAAATTATGCACAGGTTCTTTTAGGACTGTTTCTGCTTTTCTATTAATTCTGGCCAGTTTGATGCAGATTTAAGAGATATCATGGTGTTCCCATAGATTCAGTCTTTCCAGAAGATTTCCGAGGAAGGATGATGAAACTTGAGTCAGTCATTCAGTGGTTGAAGAGAGGTACCATCATTACCAGAATTTCCCAGTACTTCTCTTGCCTTTATCCTTGCTCTTACCTGGTTTGAACCTGAAGCTAGGCTGTTACAGCTTGCTGCAGCATCTGGGAAGACACAATTTTGGTGTTGCTGTGCTTTATTTTACCAGGTTCCTGATTTAGTTACATTTCATGCTATGAACTTAAACCATTGGCTTTCTGATGCTTATTTTTTCTTATGTAAGACTGCCTATAAGAAGAGAATAAATAGCTGAAGTGGTGGAATACGCTGCTGTCACACCCTTCCTGAAGAAGCTTGAAGCAGCAATAAGTCAGATTGTCTTCTTGCTATGGACATAGTCCTAAGCCTCTCCTAAGGTAGCCAGATCTGAAACCTGAAATCACTAGGACTAAACATTCACTGTTGGGGCTCAAACTGACTGTCCCATTTTCATGTTCCTTGTTTTGGGAAGAAAAGTTTGGACATCATAAAAGTGCTAACTATAATATGTGTACTAACTAATGCCATTAAAAAGACTCTAAGATGATTAAACTATGATGCTCACAAACTTGGATTGATCTAAGTTTAAATAACTGAAAGGTTGATTTAAATAGTTTTCTGTTTTTAACTATACCATATTTTTTGATGCTTATGGTATGCATAAAAACATCTGACCTTTGCTTATACATGTCTTCAAATATATAACTGAAACTGCCTTGTTTCTTACTGTTAATTTCACGTAAACCATTAGGGAAAGCTTCACTGAGAATTAGACTTGGGTCTTGAAAATTACCTGATATTTAAAAGAAAGAATAGCAAGAGCTGTGTATATCTATCAATTTACATATCTTAATTTGTGCTAGTAGATTTATCTTCAATAAGCTAAAGAGTTCCCTGCAAGAAGTTTATTTTCAAAGCAGTTTTAAATGCAACAGTTTAGGAAGTGATTCCTGTGTATCTGCTCATGTCCATCTTAAAAGCAAGAATCAGCACTGAATGAAAATTCATTCAACAAAGAATAAAAATTTGAGCCCAGTGAAGTCATAGATAGTTTAGACACTGAATTTAGTGGAGTCAGCATCACCCATGCGTTTTGGTTGCATTTTCATGTTTTTGAATATCATAGGAGATGCTGAAGTTACAGAAAGAGAAGAAAGAGTACAACCACTCCCACATAACAGAGGGGTCAGAGAGGAAAGAAAGTTCACCTCCACCGACCAGAGAAGAGAGACATACTTTAAACTTTTTTTGCTCCTATTTCATAGTGATTTAAAATGCATAATTATTTTTCAAATTCATTGAAGAGGTGCAGTAACAGATTCACAGAATAACAGAAACAAAAAATGGTTGAATTTGTAAGGGACCTCTGGAGGTCATGTGGTCCAGTCCTAAGGACAATCACATAGAACTATTTGTCCAAAGCCATGCATTCAGCCTCTACTCAATTCACCAGTATTCAGCCTGGTTAGCAACTGCCCTTGATTCAGAGGGAAAAAAATCCTGAACAAGTTTAGAATACAGAGATGATCTAGTGCCTTTTCTCCAATGCACTCTACCTTCTAACTTGGTTGTTTCTTTGGACCCATTTGAGACTCTTTTCCTTCCTTCACCGTTCCAGCAGATCTGCAGCTTCTGTTTCTGGCATGCAGATCTGGTACCAGAAAGCCAGACATCAGTACAGAGGTAATAGTAGCCAAAGTCCTAATTAGCACTGCTCAAGCTTCAGCCCTGAATCTGTTCTCTGGTATTGCTTTTAACTTTGTCCATTTTAAGATGCCATGGTGTGTCTGTGCTCAAAAAAACTTGTTTAAAAGTGGAAGAAAACCGTGATACCTATTTTTTTGCTTCTCCACTGTGAAACACTGTTAGTTTAGGCACAGAAGTAAAAATAGAAATTATTATAGGGATAGGATGTCACATGGAAGTAGGCTGATAATCTACATCGTGGCAAAATGAGAATAGCAAGGGTGTTCCCAGTTTCTCCTTCTATTAAAAGAATGGATTCTCATAAACATTGCATAGATAGCTTGATAATTGCAGCATGAAATGGAAAACAAACGGCCATTGATAAGAGATATGATCCTGTTGCTGTTAATGACAGAAAACTGGCAGAAAGAAAGACATACAAAGATTGTATGTCTGATTTCAGTCACATAGAAGGATTATTGATTTATCCAAGGGTTACTGAAATGAGGATCTGGCTTGTGGTTCAGGTGAGGATGGGAGGAAAGTGATTACTGCTTTATTACAGGCCTTCCCTGTAGATATAGGGTGTGGAAATAATCAGGGCTGATCTTACAGGGAGTGCAGCAGATGCACAGCATCTGGTCTCTGGTCTCCAAGGCTACATCTATACTAGTAAACTAAACAGGCTTAGGACATGTTTAAGCACTGCTCCATAAGATCTATACTGTTTAACCCTTCCCCCTGTCTCTGGAGTTTGGCTCTTGCCAAACAACGCTGTGCAGGTGCACAGGTCAGCAACTGCTCCCCAAACACAGTGGGGACAAACCCCCTTTGTTCTAGGGGAGAAGAGGGTGAGACAGGAGCAGCGTGAGCTGAGCTGAGCAGTACAGGGCTTGAGGTCAGAGGATGTGCCATCATTCATTCCATTTATTTCAGAGTCTCCTGACAACTACTTTCTGACCATGCTTAAGGTATCTTCACTTTCTCATTTTCTCTTGAAACAAAACACATAGCCAAAGTATTTTTCCCAAAGAAAGAAACACATACTTAAACAATTTCCCACTCTCCCTTCTAATAATATGAATGAAGACCAATTTTCACCCCAGCTCTGGTCTCTATATGTATAAGAAAACACCTGTCTACAGCTGAAGGCCTACAGCCACAAGGAAAATTCATTCAAGTCTGGTCTTTAGGCAGCTGATGACAAATTTCCCTGCATCCAGTGCCTAACGTGGACTTGGCCACCATTTTTTCCCTGATACACAGTGCTGGGACAATATGAGTTTTCCTCTGAAATGTGTATCAAATTCCTGCTCTGACTTCAATGAGCCAGACCTCACCACTGGCCTCCTGAAATCCAAATTTATAACTCTGTGGGTGGATGGGCTTAGCTTTTTATTATTATATCATAGAATTTGGTCTTGTTATATTTCACTGTAGTCTCCAAGCATCTCCCATGTTGAATAGTCTAGTAAAATGGAAGTCCCTTGTGGGATCCTTAGATTTTTTTTGGCTCTTCTTCTTTTTGGGGTTAATTTAATCAATTCTTAAATCATTTTTTTTAAAGGGATAATTAGATTTTTACAACTTTTTTTCAGAGGCAAAAATTAAAATGTATTTCCACTTTGAAGAAATTTGGAAGGTACCCAAGACTTCCTTTCAAAGTAACATCATCAAATAATTTTCTTGTGTATCTGAGATTTAACATTTCAGATTCCGTCCCCTGCACCTTTTATTGTTCCTATTTACAGTGCACCTGAAACACATTGTGTAATTGGCAGAGAGCCCAGATTTTCCATTTAAGAACAGTTTGATGATTTCACTTTTTCTTTCTCTCTCTTTTTTTTTTTTTGAAAACAGCAGGTGCTCTACATTGTAAACAATGCCAGTCGCCATAATATTATTAGCTTTTGCATTTTTATTACATTTTTGCCTCCCTACATATTTTAAACTTCATTGCAAAGCATTTTTGGCACCAACTCAGAAGGCTGCTTATTTCATAAGGAAGATGGATACTAGTGAACATAGTGCTTTGTTGTCATTTGTAATTAGAAAGTGTAAGATTTACCTAATCATTAAACCACCCAATATTTGCAGGTTTGTTTCTCATTTTCTGTGTGATACATCCACATCTGTCCCAGGCAGCACATTAATTCCCTTTTCTGTAATATGGATCTTCAAACATTTAACCATTTTCAAACATTTAAACATTTGTATGGCATCAAAGTAATCTTTTATAACATTGCTTTTCTCCTCCCTGTCACCTTGCCTAAGATCCTGTAAATGGCATTTCAGATTTTTTACAGTTTGACGGGTCAATAGCCAGAACTGACATAGCCCAGTGGTTCTGCAATTACTCTTGTTGTGTACTGAGAGTTTATATTCCATTGGTTATTAAAAATGTGTGCAAACAAATGGAGTTGAAGCAAAACAAATCAGAAATTCATTTTAAAGAAATTTTGAAAAAAAAATCAGCACAAGGAGCAGATAAATACTCCAGAAATGCAAATAATGCAAGGCAAGGATTGTCTTTGTGCACAGGGGTTTTTTTAATGTGTGCTTTTACATGATTTCTAAATAGAGGACATATCACTTGAAAACAGATTTAGGCAAATGTCATAGGCAATAAATATTTATTGTTAGAACTATTTGTGGTTTCAACGAGGTCTTCATTAGCAAACAAAGGAAAAAAAAATCAAGCTATTTTCATGTTTATGCAGCAAGGATGTCTTTTGCTAAACTGCATTTTGAGCTACATTTTTTTTCCAGATCAATTCAATAAGAGAAAGCCCAACAGAGAACAGATGCAATATATGAGCAATAAAGGGAAGTAAAAAAAATTAAAAATCCTTTGTTCTCCCTGCAGTACATCCGTAAATCTATTAGTGTTATTTTCCTTTCTTCTCTTTTTTGCATCCCAAGCCAGATCTCAAGTTCTCTGAAGCAATCCTTAATCAAGCTCCCCAAAGGCCTACGACTGCATGCAGCAATTTCTCCCCTGCTCTCAGCACAGATGTTTCGAGCACATTCCATTACACCTACATGCCATTACAGCTAATGGCTTATTCTGATGAAGAAAGCTGCTTTCTGCTCAGTGCAGCAAAGGGGAAAATAGCCTCCTGTACAGTTCGTACACTGCAACAATGAAATGTGGGGGCAGGTGGTACAACAGAACTCTCTAATGTTAATTACATACTGTATTACCCCCAAATTTGGCTGGTCATTAATTATGCTAATTTACCTTCCTGAAAATTAGCACCACTCATGTGAACATTTGAGCAGTTTTTAGCAAAATGAACTACGGAATAGTGGTTTGTAAACTTAAACCTTTTGAACCACCCGAATACAGGATCACAGTGGCTGCCAGACGTGGTGTGGAAGGGGGACCTGCTGGTGGGTGAGGGACCCACGTGTGACAGTGGCCCTGTCACACTCTGTGACCCTGAATGCATTGTGCCTACCTGCTCCCTGCCTCAGTTTCTCTCTGAGAAAAATTATACCTCTATCTCACACAGGTTAAATCTCCTCATGTTTGAGGAGCAGCATTTGATTCATGACCACCTAAAGGACAATGATCTTTTCTGCTGCAGAACACTGAGCATCTGATTCCTGGAAAAGCTGGAGATGTCAGATAAATGATCAGAACGTTTTGCTCAGGCAAAGAATATTTATCCCCTTTTAATTTAAAAAAACCCCTCAAACCAGTCAAACCCTTCCTTTGGAATAAAGGTGGAAAATGAAACAGCTAAAGATTTCTGTGATTCTATAGTGAATGCAGATAAACTCCATGACCTCCTAGAGAGGATGGTGTTGCAATTGCAAAGCTTAAAGAGAAAAAATTTCTTCTAAGCACTTAAAACTGTCCAGGCAACTCTGTAATGATTTTTATATATATTTAGATTACATTAGGTCTCTACAAAGAGTGATATAGTAGCTTCAAGTGTGCCTATAGCTATAGATTGATTTTTTTTATTTAACTGTTCATAAAAAATTAATCTCTTTCTTCTTCCAACAAAACCTAAGATTTTATCATATTGATTATGGGCCTAACAAAGTAAGGTATCAGATTTAGATTCAATTTGTTTTCCTATGAATTAAATACATTAAATCACTTTTTACTCATGTTGAAATTGATTGAGTTTCAGAGTTAAACAAAATATCTTCTCTACATTGTGAACTGTCTCCATTTCTTCCTCAAGGCTGCTGTTTTCTTCTATCCATCTCCAAGAAGCCATCATCATATTAACATAGATGACAATCTGGCAAGGAGGTGCTGATCAAAGATAAATTTCACACTCGCACTTCGCATTTTCTAATTACACCATCTGTGTCAGACTCTTTCGTGGCAGTTCTGCCCAATCTGTCAAATGCTGCATGCCTATGGGAATGCAGAGGAGCTGAGAAAATCGCCTCCATTTCCCCCACCAGCCGATCCATCACCCCAATCGGAGCTGGGTGGATATATTAGTCTAATTGGTACTGGAATGAAGGTTCCAGACTGCATATGAGATGAGGTGTTTGGGGGATGCAAGACATGAGATTTACAATTTGAATCATATTACAAGGCTTGCCCCAGCTTGTTTCATAGTAAGCTGAGAGCAAGCCATGCATGCAATATCAGCATGTGGAGATGGGAAAAAAAAAAGGAAGAAAGAAATGAGGAATATTTAAAAACAAATAATGAATGAAAAGGTGTCTCCTTTCATTACTTTTGGCTTCTTCCAGACATACTAAGTGTAAATGATTACCAATAAGTTGACACGAAATGAATGTATCCTTGTATTAGAATGTAAGAAAAATAAACATAAAGCATTATATGCCCTGAACTACCAGAGATGGCTAGATGTATTCTAATCAAGTCCTGATCTATTAAATCCAGCAGCTCTATCAAAATAGGGATGGTCCTTTTACACTAAAAGTGTATTACTTCCTATCCGTGAGGCACGAGATTAAGTCACAGAAGGTGAAAAGTTGCAGCTCTTCTAGGAAGGCTGACATTTAAAATTATCTACTTTATGGGTCAACTTTTTTTCTGAGAAATTAATCTCAACTTTGAACCTGTGTGTAAAATATTTCAGACTGATTTTGCTGGGTGCAATCAAATCTGGTGTAGTAACTCTGATTCCCTGTGCAATCACATTTGAGAGTGGAAATGAGCTGCACTCCTGGGGGCATGAATAGTGGTGTGCTGGTTTACTCTGGGGTCTGCAAACTCCCAAAAAGAGCAAGTATAAAAATTGCTGTGACAAAAGAAAATCTGGTAGTGCAGTAATGCAGGCTACATGCAGGAATTGTGAACCACATCTAGGATACATGTTCTTTCGTGATGTTTTAGTACATTTGTACACACACTATTGATTAAAAACTTCACACTTCTTTTTTGTCTAGACAAAACACACACCATGGAGACGTACTCAAGTTCATCTCACACATCTGTGATGAAGTCTGGGTTTGAACTGAGGTTCCCATCCTTTTTGGGTGTTGCCTTCAGTATAGAATGAATCCAGCTTGGGGTTATTTAATGCTTTTATATTTAAAAGGAAAGGGAGCAAAAAATTATACACCAATTAAAGACCTCTATTTTCAGATATGAATTTCTGTAGAACACAAGAAGCAAGATGCAAGCACATCATCAAGCACATTTTTTGTGCTCCTACCTTTGGTTTATTTAGTACAGTGCCAAAGGCGTCACTGATGCAATATTGTTGTTGGTCGGCAGCCTCCGCAAAGCAACGCTACCGGAGTGCGATACTTTTAACACCCTCTTCTGCATTCAGAGTGGGCTGAGGAAAGAGCTGTTCAAATATTCATAAAGGACAGAAGACAAATATTTGGCAACTCCCAACATTTCAGTGCTAAATCATTTAGTAAACACAGGCTAACAGCATTAACACAAGATCAGACAAAAAATGCCCAGCGCCACTCAAGGCTAGGTCAGCTGAAAGTAACCTTAATGCTGTAAATCAAGATTTTACTGCCACATATTTGACTGAACTTGTGTCTTTACTTGAACTTTTGAATTTTTCCCTTTCAAAGAAATGTATAAGACAGCCTCAAGGTGGAATATGCCAGAATGACTCCACTTCAGAGGCACAATCAATGAACAGCAATTATCTCAGACATATTTGAGCTTTTTATAGACAAAGACCTTTGTCTGGGTGGGTGCTGTGTAACATAATGTGTCTGTACAGGCTACTTCTCTTTCCCCTGTGCATTTTAATTACACTAGCAATTTTTTCCCCCCAAATAGCTATGAACAGAATTTCAATTACACATATTCATGAGTGTGCAATGCTCATCACTGCTTCTGTGAGCCTTGCATATGGGCTTTGAAGAGGATACTAGGAGCTGCTGAAAGGCAGGCTGGTGTCTGTGCTGGGGATGGCACAGGGACCCACTGATGCTTTTCAATTAGAGAAGGATCTGCAGCCTCCATGTACACATTTTGCAAGAGGCTCACAGCCAGTAAAGGCTGCCTCATGATTTGTTATACACCTCAAAGTCTTCCATGTGGGTCTCTGTGGAGTCTCATGTGGGTCTCCCAGGCTGCAGACCCTTCACCG
The DNA here is from genome assembly GCA_013397195.1 of Hylia prasina. Taxonomy (NCBI): domain Eukaryota; kingdom Metazoa; phylum Chordata; class Aves; order Passeriformes; family Sylviidae; genus Hylia; species Hylia prasina. Next base: position 1,173,028 of record VYXD01002484.1, read on the forward strand.
AGTGCCCACCCTGGGACCCCATGCATGAATGCTGGTGGGAGGATGATTAATGTGCTGAGGAGCAGCCATTCTCTGCCAGGTCAACAAACCTCTTGTTCCTATTATGTGGAAAGGATTGTAGAGTAATAGTAAAAAAACCTAAGTGGGTACCCAAAAGTATTATGGTCAGAATTCAACTTCTGTTGCACTGCATTACACTATCCCTATTCCTCCATGTGTTCTCCAGGGCTCTCTGCACAACCCAAGAATAACAGACTTATAGAATCTCTAAGGGTAGAAAAGACCTTCTAGGTCATGGAGTCCAACATTTCACTGACCACCATATCAACTAAACCATAGCACTAAGTGCCTCATCCAGTTACTTCTTGAACACTTATAGACATGGTGACTCCACCACTTCCCTGGGCAGCCTGTTCCAATGATTAACCCTTTCAGTAAAGAAGCCTCCTGATGTTCAGCCTGAACCTTCCCTGGCACACCTTGAGGCCTCTTCCTCTTGCCTTGTCTCTGGTTGCCTGGGAGAATAGACCAACCCCCACCTGGCTACAACCTGCTCTCAGGCAGTTGTAGAGAGCAACAGGATTCTCCCCGAGCCTCCTTTTCTCCAGCTAAACAACCTCAACTCCCTCAGCCACTCTTCATAAGACTTAGTCTCCAGACCCTTCACCAGCTCCGTTACTCTTCTCTGGATGTGCTCCAGCACCTCAGTTTCCTTTTTGTAGTGAGGAGCCCTTAACTGGACCCAGCACTTGAGGCACAGCCTCACTAGTGACACTGAGTACAGAGGGACAATCACTGCCCTGGTCCTGCTGACCACACTATTGCTGATGCAGGCCAGGATGCCACTGGCCTTCTTGGCCACCTGGGCACAGCTGGCTCATGTTCATCCAGTGTTGACCAGCACACCCATGTCCTTTTATCTGGGCCACTTTCTAGCTGCTCTGCTCCAAGCCTGTACTGCTGCCTGGGGTTGCTTTGACTCAAGTGCAGGACTTGGCCTTGTTGAACCTTGTACTGTTGCCCTGAGCCCATCAATCCAGCCTCTCCAGATCCCTCTGCAGAGCCTTCCGCAGATCAACAGTCCTGACCATCTTAGTGTGGCCAGCAAACTCACTGAGGGTGTACTCAATCATCTCATCCAGATCATCAATAAAGATACTAAACAAACTGGCCCCAGTACTGAGCCTTGGGGAACACCACTGTGACAGGCTGCCAACAGGATGTAGCACCCCTTATCACCACCCTCTGGGTTAGGTCATGCAGCCAGTTTTTAACCCAGAGTGCACCTATCCAAGTCTTGGGATGTCATCTTCTCCTAATATCACCCTGCCTTTCCTCAGGGTTGACCCCATGTCACATGCTGCCACCCATCCCTGGCACTGACCACATGTACCTGTGGTCAGTCAGAAAAGGTATGGCCTGAGCTCACCCTGCAGCCTTTCCTCTGCAGGTTCCTGCTCAAGTCTTGCTTCTTCTCCTGTCACCAAGTTCCAGAAAACATGTGGGGGTTTCTTCCCTTTGAGACAGACATAGCTAGCTTGGTTTACACTTGGCCAATGGCTCAAAAATTATTGATGATGAGCAGGCAGACAAAGTGCAGTTGTGGAACGATGAGGAAAAAGCACCTCCAGATAGAGAAAATCAGATAAAACGCCCCCTTGCTGGAGAACTGCATGACAGTATTGACAAGGTGAGAGCATAGCAGAGAAACTGGTAAGAACGTAACCATCATAAACAGCTCCAGTCAAACACCGCAGGGTGAAGCTGCCAGGGCGCATAAGTAAAGAGCAACTGTTTGCGAAGTGGGAGAAACTGTAATTGCCTTTTGTATGAAAGGTATCTGTGCAGCCAAGGACATATTGGCGTGCCTGGAAAATCCCCCTTTTTTTTCTGCAAGGAAGCCCAGGCACAAACTGTCTGCAGTAGGAACGCCAATGAACCTTCAGGCAAGTCTTTCAAAACTAAACAAACACAAAAGAAGAGATTTTCTTGGCTGCTCTTATTTATTTATTTATTTATTTTTCTTTCTTTTCTGTCACAAAGCCTGTACCTGTGGGTTTGGGGGCTTTTTTGGTTGTTTTTTTTTTAAACAAAATCTGGAGGAAAGGCCCTGGTGTCATCAGAGTGCTGATATCCCATCACTGACATCCTTCCCCAATGCCATGTGATGGTGGTATATGGGAGGTATCCTGATTCCCTGAAAATACATGATGTTCTTCTCCAGAGAATGAAAAGCAGATTTATTCCTTCTGTGAACTTGATTTATTCCTTCTGTGAACTTGGAACAATCTGCTCAGACAAGTGACAGAAAACTCCATTTCTGCCATTTCCTCTTGCTACCCAGGCTGGAGGCTCAATGGTTCATGTGTTTTCTAAAGGATCACTGGCAATTCTTATCCCTTCTGACCGCCTGAGCCCAGGGGACTACATGGTTTTGCACGGGTGTCATTAAGGACAGTCTCCGGAGACAATGGGCAAGGAGGCAACTGAGCTCTAAGAGGACTTTGTTGCTGGTGGTAATGACAGGTAAGAGAGAACAAGGACTTGCAATTAGAGAAATCACTCTGCATTTGTAAACTAAACACACTTGATATGAAAATCACTGGCACAAGAGCTGTGGCTGTTCTGTGCAGCTCTTGCAGGCTGCTTTCAAAGCAGGGCTGTGCTTTCAGCAGAGACAGACAGGTTTTTAGAGCTCATACAGCTTCAGTCAGTAAGTGTATGCATCATTGTGGCTGAATAAATAAATATCCACTAAAGGAACCTGGTTCAGAAGAGTAAAATAATTAAGAAACATGGAAAACATTACTGCCCATATTCAATTAACAGCTGAAGTATTGTTAGAAAGATGGATCAATCTGGAATGATCTGACTAAAAGCAAAAGTTTAGATAACTTGTCTGATAATGGCATAAGCATATCCCATAAATGCCCAGCAATTCTATATCATTAAGCCTTCAAGGACAAGCCTGATTGATGGCAATGTACCTGCAGGAAACAGCTCAGATGGAAAAACTCCAATGTGTGCCAGCAAAGTAATTACCTGGGATGGTGACTATGCTCTGTGGTCAGATAGGAACAGGACAGATAATGCAGTGCTCTGAGCACTGCCCTGCTTCCCTCTGCTGAGAGGCAGCTCCATGCAACAGCTACAGAGGCACAGGGGGTTCTTTGCTCACTCCTCTACTTACTCTACTGAGTCTTCAAGGTCACTGTGTCTGTCTCATTTCAGTATATCTGCCCTACCTTTATGTGGAAGGGGAGTACTGTGCCCATCTTTATGCGTTGTGTAGAACAATATGAACTGTTCCAGATACAAACAAATTTCATATGGACCAGAAATTTCAAACTAAAGGGGAGCCATCTCCCGTTTGTAGAAGCATGTTAGTTGTTTAACAGTTAACATTCACCAGCAATGAATCTATCTTCCTTATTTTTTTTTAATCTCTGTCTCCTGTTACCATTCAATACAAGGACTAAAAATGTCACATTCATGTAACCCAATCCAGGTAATCAAGCACTCCTATTTCAGCTATGTTCTTTATGTATAAACATTTCAAGAATAAGGATAATTTTTTGAGGTCTTCAGTGCTGAAATGCAATATTTACACTTACAAAAGTAATAATTAGGACAAGAATTCATCAAGAGAATCATCCTTCTCAGCTTTCTAACAAATGGAGGCAGTAGTGTCTTTGCCCTCATGAGAAGAATGCAGCTTATGGGGAGGAGGGTACAGAAATGTAAAACACCAACAAATCTATGTCTCAGTGGTGTCCAGTTCCAAACCACACAAGCTGTGCAGCCCTCACCAACAATCAACTCAGGTCAGCTTTGTTTCCAGTAAAGTAAATAAAAACAGGGGAACAAAGTAGAAAGACATATACAGGATTTACACTGAACTTTTGACAGATCAGTGTTTTTCTTACAATATCATCTCTGTCCCTTGACTTACCAGAGTACTTCTGTGTCCAAGGTTAGGTCAGAATTACACCCCAAGTCTGGCAATGGTTCTGGAAATCCAGCAAGTCTCATCTAGAGGTTCCCAGTACCACTGAGATTCTTTAGGCTGAAGAAAGAAAACACCTCTGTTATGGCCCTTTGGCAGAGGAGACTCCTGTTCCAGAGGCTTATAAATTTGGCTTAAGTTAATCTGAGCTTCAAGGCATAAGAAGGTCTTTTCCTATCATGTGCCTTATACACACATTTTAAGTTCTGTGTATATAAGGTACACGATAGGAAAAGACCTTCGTTTGAAGGTCTTTTCTCTTGATCTAAACCATTTAACACATTTTTAATTTGATTACCTCTTAGTCTTTTCAAACACAATGTTTACATTTAAATTGTTGACAGAAATCCCCTCCTGCTGGGTTACTGGAAGTGGGATCTGTCCCAAGAAAGACCTCAATACACTTTTACTTTATGGGCTACCTATCTGTCCCTTAAACAAACTGTGAGAGAAAACAAAAGCTGACCACATTTAAGATGTTGATTTTGTGTCTTGGACCCATACCTAAAAAAATTAGTCCACAGATTGAATAAGCAAATTAAGAACCAGCAATTTTAATTGTTATTATTTACAGCATATGGAATACACTGATGTGAATATTTTGCTTCAGATGATTATTTTTCAGGGAGAATCAGTCATATATTTATCAGCTATGTTCTTCATTATGGCAAAAATAAAAATTAGCAAAACCATTCCAAACTTGCTTAAGACAACTGTGACAATTCTGTCCTGAGCTATCTGATATTCTACATTTACAGGTCACAAGAGGCAATCAAGGACTGCTACACAAGGCAGACAAGAAAAGCTAAGACTCCATCTCAGCCCTTGCTGGTCCATGCTGTTCCTACATGTGTTGATTTAACCAGAAATCTGGAATTTCAGAAATCATTTAATGAAAAGAAAGAGAGATAGTTGCCTCTTGCTTCTAGGACAGACTTTTGAACACAGAGACAACATTGAAAGAGCCAGATGTCATGTGAAGAATTAGTGGTGAATGTGAGATGGTGACTGGAGCATAGTATTTTGCATCAGATATACAAAACTCAAGGTCAGTTCAATGCTCCAAGATAATTCAATAAATATAGCATGCAGTAAATATGTATAGATTACCTTCTGCCTCCTTTAAAAGCCACAGCAAAATGCCCATTGGGATTATGGGGCAGGACAGACTGAACGTGGTATCCATCATATTCACAGATACCTCATGTAAGACTCCTCATACAAGTACTGAGTTGATTTCTGCTATACTGTAGGTGCTGCCTGCTTCAGGAGAAGTCCAATCATTGTCTGAGTAAACATACATAGTTTAGCCCACAACAGGCATATTTTCCACTGAGGTGTATCAGGTTGTCTTGAGTATTAACACCAGTATCTACTTTGTCACTCTAGGAAAAGTAAGCAATTGGAACACAAAGAGTGTTTTTGCAAGTGAATTTTAGGGGAAAAAATGTTGCAGAAAATTTTCATATACCTTGTCATCCTGCTTCTTTGCTTTTCATATTCAGTGGCAAAATAGTGTGTAAAAGAAAGGCAGAATGTATTGTTCTGAAGGTACAGTATAAAAATGAGTTTATGGTGTTTTATTTTTCCTTTTAGCACCATCTACATTTCTCAGATTCCCCTTGACTGGCTTGCCATTTGGTAAAGAAATTATGCTACTCTTATTTATTGTTTCATCAAGGGTTTAAAGAAAATCATTCCAACTCCAGAATCCATAAATTATTAGTGTACAGAAAAAGAATGATGTTCAATGTAGACTTCTATACAGGATTTTTGGGTTTTTTACACTTAAAAGCATGACAACTGCTCAGAAGATCTGGAAATATGGAAAAGTGATGGTATCTTTTTTCCATGACTGAAGGGAAATTGTACAGTTACATTTAATGGTCTTCTGGTAAGATTTTTGATGCTGGCATTTGGCTCTCCATTCCTGTGAGTTTACATATTCCATGTTAAAGATCCTAAATCCTTCAAGCCAATGATTCAAGATAATATTAAATTAAAATAATAAGCTTTTCATAATGGAAAAGAACATCCAAGGAAGCATTTCATTTGTAGTATTTGAAGAAGAGGAGCCATCTGTTCAATGCCCTGACACTGATAAAGTGGGGACAAGCAAATTCCATGGAACAGCTCACATGAGCCGTTATTTACATGCTTAAAAGTTTTTGGGATAGGCCTCTAGAATGTGACTGGATTTCACTGCACTAAAATCATCAGAAATCATAAAATCATAAAATGTTTCAATAGTGATGTCAAGACAATGACCATTACACTGAAAGTTTTTTCCATGTTATTCTCATTATTTTTCTTTGTGACAGATTTTATTAAGGCTATTTATTGTTCACACATGGTTTGTGAGTTATTAATATTGTGCACATATATATGTGCATATGATTCCTGTGTTATTGCCCAGCATAATGAAGATTTCAATGGAAAGACAGACTTGGAATTTTAAATATTGAATTCCAGATGTCTTCTCAGTAGAGTTTTTCTACACAAAGATGCATTATGCATTTACAGTTTACTACCTGGAGAGAAAAGAATTAATATAGGGGTTGCACATGTCCAGTTTCTATGTCAAGCTCAGCTGAGGAAATCAGTTCATACTGCAGCTGGTCCAAAATCTATCACATTTTTACATTTTTGGCAGGATGTCACCTTAGGCACTGTAAATGGTGTATGTGTGCTATATAATTATATTGTCCATGGATTTGAGCACCTGTGTTGCATATTTCATTACATTTTCTTGGCCTGCTTATTAGGACTACATTTTACATTTCTAATAATACGATTCAAATTCTACCAAATATGAAACACTGACTTTCAAGCAGAGCTAAATGAAGCTTAAGTAATTTAACATGAACCAATGAAAGACAAAAGAATTATTCCACTCATAGGCAAGGTCATGAGGTTTCTCTTGCTGCTCTTCCACTCACATTTTCTTTCTTTCTCTTTGTAGAAAAATTTAAACCAGAGAGATATAATTTTAATCAATTTATCTGCTCACAATACAGGAGAAAACTCATTCCTCTTTTTGGAAATAAAGTGTTAATGGGACATTTGCAGGAAATCACAATGAGCTTGAAATCTTTTGTGGAATCAAATCAGAGTTCATACAACAAATATCACACGTATTTTGTTATTTCTAAACATCAATTGGCCGTATAAAAAGTGTAATAGAAAAATTAAAAATTTGTGATTACAATGACACAGAGAGTGTGCCAACAACTCTGTGGATGGCTTTTTATCTCATTCCCTTAGTGAAAACAGTTAACTAGGCACTGGTGAGATATTCTGTAACTGCGCAACAAAAAGCTGGCACAACTGCCAAGTGTGGCATGCCAGATGTGTGAATACATTCTGGAGAGCAGTATCAGCAGCTCCAACAGAAAGCCATAGCCATTAATCTAGAGACCTCTGGGAGTTCAGGATCGTGCTGTAAAACCTAGACCCTGCCAAGACTGCATCAGATAAAGCCATCAATGCATTGTAAAAAAGACACAAAACCTATTTCATGGGCTGCACTGATCAAGCAATTACAATCATTGACTACATTAAGCAAAGAAACAGCGGGGTGCCCTATAAAATTGACTGCCAACTTGAATAATCAATAGACTCCATGTAGAGTAAATTAAATAACTGAAAAACTATTTGGAAAAGCTGAAGTTAAAAAGCCAATCTGTAATCCCTCATCCATGGAAAAACAATCTTGCATCCAAAAGATTCTTTTGCTTGCTTTCATTGTTGTCACTGGGAAATACAGCAACAGCAAACTAAGAAATTCTTTAACTCTCTCATTCACCAGCTAATAATTGTTCATTTAACCCAGGCATTCATAATCAATGTATGCATTAGTATCATACCTCCCAACCTGCCAGGCTTCAAACACAGTCCTAAATTGCAGGGCTAATATTCAGAACAAGGGAACCCAGAGAAATTGTATGTGCTCTGGGAGGCTTAAAATGATACACTTTCCCTATTACAAGGCGTACTCAATTTGGGCCGACTTTCTTGATTATTTCCAATGTAAACCATTTATAGTAATAGCCATAATTTTGTAATTGATAGTAGAATAGGTTGGAAATGTTACAATAGAGATTTTTTTTTTTTCCCCAACAAAAGATGCTGATTCATCAGAAACAAAAGTCGTGGAAACAGAATGCGTTGACTCAACAGCTTTTTTAGTCCAGGAGGGTGGTTAACAGAGACCTTCCCCTCCCTCCTCACTGCAGACATGTGCAGCTGGAAATGATTCCTCCACCAAAGCTGCCCCCATCAACTCAGTGGCTGGAGCCTGTGCTGGCCCTTCAGCACTTCTCCAGGAGAGAAATCTGAACCCAAGTGCTGAGCAAGGACCACCACCCTGGATTTTCTTCCTTCTGAACCTCAAATGCTTTTCTGAGAAACATTAACACCTTTTGAGTTTTGAATGTAAAGAAGCCTAACAGATTCTCGTTTGCTTTATTTTTCCCAAATTTTTCAAAATTTGGAGAACTTTTCAGGTTTGCCTAAATGGCTGTACAGGAGTAGCCTGCAGTGGTGCTGTGGAGCAGTTCCTGTAGACCCCCTGCAAATTGCTGGAACTGGGTGGGATCTGTCTTTTGCTGCCTGCATTGCCCTGTCAATGGAGCTAATCCAGGCAACACTTTGGACAAGAACCACTGACTGCAGGATCATGGGTGTTTCTTTTGAGGCTGATACTTCCACCGTAGCACTGGGACAGCCAGGGACACATTGCAAAACCCACGTTACCCTGCCCTAACAGGTACCATTCACACTGATAAGACTTCCAGGGCACCTGAAGGCTACCAGTATTATCTAAGAGTGCTCATTACTTTGTGCCTCATTACCAAGTGGAATTACCAACCTGAGCAAAAGCAGTGTCAGATTTTAACCGCTGTCTGAACTGGCCCAAGGACAATTTCCATGTCCACGGGTTTGACTGTATTACCTGAATTTGGTTCAGCACTTGGCAAGAAATATATTGCAGACAGGTCATACCCCAAAAGAACAGTTCAACAGTATTAGATAACTCCATATGTCAAGAAGGAGGGACACTTGTAAAACCTCTGTTAATGGCAAATATTCTGATTTTATATCCAAGAGAGAAAAGGAGAACTTTTTAGCTATTGTAGCAAACTAAAAAAAATACCCCTTTAAAAAATTGTGCCTTTTCATGCCTATGCAAATTTTTGCAGTTTTCATTCCCTTGTTTTGAAAGAAAAGTCCTTTTTTGCAGTGAAAATATATTCTTTCTCGGGAAAAAAAAAAAAGCCTTCTGTTTTCATTCTACCAAACTAGGAAATATCAAAGGCAAAGCTGCAACATATTTTGCTTTTCAGAAAATCTGAAGAAATGTGATTTAGCAGTTTTTCCAGTGGTGCAAATATTTTTTACTCACCTCACACTAACATGTTTTTTTTGTATGTGGATAAATTAACACGTAAGTAAGGGTGTTAGGCTCTTTACCTATGTTAATAGAATGAGCCGGCTTCTTCACTGGCAAATGTTTTCTTATTTTTTTAGCTGAAACATAACATAGAATTTAGGATTCTTTCAGTCTGGTCTGCAGATTAAAGGAAAACAGAAGAAAAATTGAAATTAACTCTTCACTGTACACAGTTTGTTCACTGGGTTGAAAAAGTACTTCTAGAATTTATTTAGTACATAATCAGAATAAATCTTGGAGCTGTCATCATTACTGAATAAGAGGTTTATAAATTAAAGCACCTGGGAAATCTATAGGGCATTAATGTATCATTTGTGGGAGTTTTGTACAGCATTTTTCTTTGTTGGTACACAATAAATAAGTTGACAATAAACAGACTGGGATAACATTATGTTCTTTTTCACCTGATTAAAAAAGCTGGGGACAAACCCTCTGAAAACATGCATTATAAGTGAACTCACGCTAACTACATATCAAACAAAATGAAATATGATGAACTAAAAGTGATCATCTGTCACAATAACATTTTCCAACTTGTCTGCTGATTAGATGGTAATGCTGCCCATAAAACCGAAGGAGGGGGGGAAGCACTGCAGAGAACCTGATAAAACATCCTGTTGAAACCTATTGTATTTACTACTTATTAGATTCTGAACTCAAATAGATCTTGATTGTTGAGAGCCTGGGTATTTAAAAGCCTTAAGATCATCAATTACATTACTCATAATTTCCACATCTGCCTGTTCCTCAACAATTCAGAAGGAGAGAGAGATAGCTGTTATAAGAGTCTTTCTGCAACTTGATTACTATGAGTCTGTTACAATGTGCACTTGAAATGCCTTTAAGGATTTGAACTGAACTGTAATTTGCAGCATTCTGGAACTCCTACGTGGATCACTTTTTGGTAATAGTGAAAATCAAATGAGTGGAGATGGTCCAAATTACCTGGAAGAAAAAAAGGTTCTTATCCACTCAAAGGAACCCCTACAAGCCTGCCAAAAGCACAATAAATGCACTCTTCTTTCCTGTGTTGTCTGGAAAGTGAAAATGTATTTCAAATTACACAGAAACCCTGATTAGCATGGTTATTATGAAGCTAAACAGCAAGAAGACTATGTTTGCAGAAGCCATTTACAGGCTACAGGGAATGTTAGTTCCCTGTTGTGTCACTCTTCCTAAAATGAACACTTTTTAACAAAACCTTTGCTTTTTTCAAAGCACTGACATTCTGATCCTACGTCCCATTAAAGTCAATGGAGAACTGCCCATTTTCTCTTGTGGGACTTGGATCACACTAATGGAGTGTCCTTTTCTCATTCACAAGCATCCAAATCCGTGCTGAGTGAAGACAGTACAAGGTGTTCTTACTCTGAGATCAACCTGAGTGTAGGAACAGAAGTATGCTCTTCTGTAACTGCACCAGCTGCTCCTTCATGGGCTGTAGAAGGAGGCAGGCATGTGCAAAATGGATCAATCAAATAAAGCACTGCCATGGAAATAATGTGGAGGCACTCTTAGAGATTGCACAGAAATAAATACATAAAGGCATTTTCAGAAATTATTCTTGCAAAGGACAAGTGTAGAATATGCAGCTTCCTTAGTTGCCAGAGTTTCAACATAACTTGCTTCTCACAGAGAGAAAAATGCTCTTACTGCTGCTTCACAGAAGGTGTCTTTAGTGAAGTCCATAAAACTCTAATTAATAAAACTTTATTTTAATTTGCTTTAATTATTTATAGAATCTAGTTATTACTAACTCCTACCGTGATCTTCCAGAAAGACAGAAGTCTTGTTTTAAAGTTTCCCTCCCTGTACCTATCCTTCATTAAGCAGACTCCTGAGGATTTACATGCAAACGGCTAAATGTTGGAATTAAGGATCCAAACATCCAGAGATGGACAACTTAGAATCAGAAATGGGTTTCCCAAGTAAGAAAGGATGAAAGAAATCTAAGGAGAAGGAAAGGCAAAGGAAATCATGGGCATAATAGAGGAAGCTATAAAGTCACAAAGACAAAGTATAAAGATGATGGCTTGGGCCACAGCAGGAGAAAGATGACAAGGAAATGCACACATTGCTAAAGTAATAGAAAATATGGCTAGGAAGAATAGCAGTTCTTAAGAAACATTTCCACCATCCTCTGAGAAATGCAAGCAAGAATGTTGGGGCAAAAAGAATGATAACTATCAGACTCTATTTTGAATTACTGTTCAAAAATCTGCTTTGCAAAACCCTGCAAACAAGTATGCTGATGATATGAAGACTTAGGACTGCCTCATCCAAGGCACCTGCAGGAATATACAATAGAGAAATGTCACTTTTGTCTAGGTAGTAGGGCAGATTCTGCTTTCACCTCATTGCAGTAGACACATGTATGATTTACACTGGTGGATATTAAAGGTGAGGCAGGCTTTCCTCCTGGAGAAATGTGACAGTTCAAACAGAACATGGCTCTGCTCATCCTTCCCTACACCAGAGAAAGGCTTTGTGGTGCAATACATCCTCTGAAAGACCACCTTGGTGACTCACAGAACTCTTACCCCACAACATGTTTTGCTTATAGTAATTTGGGGTTTAATTATATTCCCTTATAATTATACAAGAAGACTGAGCCCTCCAACTTCATATGGTACAAAAAGGCAAAATTTTGTATCTTTCAATGGCATAATTGATGTTGTTTCTTTGGGTTATCTATGGGTATGTGATGTTCTACCTCTCAGTGAGTCCCCATTGAACCGTGTACATAAATGGATTAAATGGTTAATATTAACCAGTGCAACAACTTAGATTTTCTCAGACAAAGTGGAGCTAATGGTGAATGTTTTCTACTGGAGACACCACTACTACAGCACTTTTGTGAACTTTTCCAAGTGCTATTTATAAATAACTGTATTTATATTCTGCTTTCTGTGCACAGCTCTTGCTACAGATTTAGATATCAGCTATCTGGGAAGCCTAGAGACATGGAAGCGTGTTTCCCTTCTAACTATAGAAATTTTGGGAAGATGGAAAATAACAGCACTGAAGCTAAGTAATACTTTCTCATATAACTTAACTTAAAAAAACCCCCACTATCAAATGCATTTACTAAGTAAATATGAAATGAGTATATTGCCAAAAATATTTTGGATTAGATGTGAAGCTGTTCTATGCGCAAATGGGGCTACACTGCAAAATGTGGGATAGCTTAAAGTGCTGAAAATGGATATAATTAATACTTTTCTCTTAAAAACTGAAATAGATGTAAACAGATACTTAGAATAGGACTTATCGTTCTTCATCTCAGTCCTGTAAACATTAGGACAGAAATTTAGGTTAATTGTCTGGGGTGTATTTGTACTTTATAGACAAAAAGGATCCACCAGAAGCTGGATCATCTTGGGCCCAAAACTCATCTCAGACCAGTGAAATGAATCATCCTTCAGAGGTTCTTATTCTACCATCAGCCATAGCAAATGCCCCAGACCACGCAATCTAACGTTCCAATGCCTGCAGTTAGGTGCAGTTCTTGCTGCACAGAAGGGAATTGCATTCCTCAGTCTAGAGAAAAAGAAAAACCACTTTAAAATAAGCTGAATCATTCCTACATATAGCTAAGATACTATAGTTCAGTCTACTCAACATGAGATTAAGGACCAGTCATAAATATGGCCTATAATGTACAGATCCATGCAGAATGAGACATTTCAATAGCCCATGCTTATTCTAAATATATCCCATCTGAAATATTTGTGGGAGAACATTTTGAAGAATACAGTTTTAAACTTTAAGGTTTGTCTTCCCACTCTAAGAGAAAACACCACACTAAAATTTTCCTTTAATTTTTGGATGTTTATATCGTTGTGTTAGAACTTAGATTTTATCTAGTGTGATTTTTGTTGTGAGTCTAAAATGTATGCTGAGTTGTTTTCCTGAACTTTTTCATAAAGTCATATCTTCTCAGATTCTTTATTATTTACACAAACTTTTTGACAGTTCTCTCTATTCTTGCATATTTCATGTCATTTGTTGTTGTGGTTCCTTAACAATAAAGACAAAACCTTCTCAGTCTCTCTGTTTACATCCTAAAAATCATTTTGTACAGCAAAGAAAATGTAGATACATACAGACCATAGGATTTCCTTAAATTAACTCTGATTGGAAAGAAAATATATCTGTTGAACAAGTATAACAAATTTCTTGCAGATCCACAAATTCCTTATCTCTCTTGCAACTGCACTGCAAGAAAGTTTCTGAGAAAGTGATTGATACAGCTCTCAACAATAAAATAAAATCAGGTTTATGCAAGGAAATATAAAAGGCTTCAATCGGACACGTGTAACTGCACGTTGAAAATACACCCCTAGAAAATTCAAAATATAAATCTCCATGGCAGACAAACCTTTGCTAATATTATGGCAATAGGAACATAAATTGCTCAATTAAAAATAAAATTAAAACCAAACCATATTCATATAACCTAGAAGCCAATAATCAGTAGAAAATTGTTTGATACAGTGCACAAGGAACGGTCCAAATGGATATTAAGGAAAGGTGAAAAGCTGCTTTTTGGAGTTAAGCTGCTGGATAGATGGATGCCACCATGGGCTGTTATGGAATCAATTGTCATATTTTCTATCTGCCATGTTTACCAAATAATTGATCTATCTGTCTGATGAATCTGGTCTAAATTGTTTCAGTTATTAACAGAAAGAGAGTTAGTTAGGGATCCTGGGGGTTAGTTGGCAGGACAGATTTTGGATTAATTCACATTCATGTCCAGGTAAATGCCTGAAGATGGATTAGCACAATATTGATAACAGGCAGTGACATAGATATAACCTAGAAGAAAGAAACAAAAATAAAGAAAATACCCCCCCCCTTTTTTTTTTTAAAAAGTCTCTTCAGCCTGTTTTTCAACTGGCTGCACAATAGAGTCATTATCACACTCTATGCATGATCAAAGGGTGTTTTTTAAGCCTATCATTGTTTGAAGAACTCTGTTTGGAATCCATGCCTTATGTAAAGGTGTCAGCTTCTCGCCCTCCAAATCTCTTGAGTGACAGTCTAAGAGATGCTGAGAAAATTCCTTTGGACCAAATCACAGCAAATGCTGTGCCCAACCCCTCTGAACCTGAACCACAGCACCTGGAGTTCAGGAATGATTTATACGTATATGGTTATATGTCCAAAGCTGGTTAAACATCATTCATCCTAACAGGGAAGCACATTTTGCAAAGGAGAAGATGCCTCAGTATCTAAATCTTTGTCAAAACTTTGGAAAAAAGTTATTATATATTTACCTCTATGCAGATTCAGATAAGATCATATTTCTGAGTAACTAACCAAGGCCAATTCTGCAAAGATGTTCAAGGCAATGACAAGTCACAGTGCCATCCCAGTAACTGTGAAATTGTCACTGGAAGCTACTATTTCCTAGCTGTTCCCACTGTCATAGAAACCAATATAAAAAGAGGAAAGTAAGTCAATTTGCAGAGAGCCTCGTGCATTATTTTGCTGAGTAAAAGAAGCAGAAGATCTGTTTCTGTTTGGGGAAGTCAGCTGAGCTGCATGAGCACGCGCCCCTCTGTCACCAGCCTTGGGGGGCACAGTTCTAATAGGACTAAGATACAGACCTCATAAAATCAAGTGTAAACAACTTCTTTCAGTACCATCTAAATCTTATGTTGAGATCAAGTAGCCAAATTAAGTACTCAGTAAGGTCCTGTGGTCAAAATATTAATTGAAATTTCAAGGATATTGTTTCTAAAATAAGGAAGATAAATAGAGGACGAGATACTTATACAGCAACATTCAAAAGCATATCAATGTAAAGCAACATTAAAGAAGAATTTTTAATTGATAGGCACATAATCTCAGTGCTCTGAAGGAAATCAGTGCACCCAGCATGAAACATATGAGTTTTACAAACATAATTTCAATTTTTTTTTATTACCTACGAGCATTAGGATATACTTCCTTGACTCTATAATAATTGCTTGCAGTTAATTACAAATGAAACAGAAGTGCTGGTAATATTAGACTTGCACCCTGCATAAAGCTAGAAATTACTGCTATTACTCTTATTTGCTAAGAATATTGGGTCATAGATGCTAATTAGCAGTTCACAGCCCCCTACAGGAAAAAACTCATTATTATGAAAATCTGTCTTGGTAGCTGAAGCCATCACCCATGTAACTGTGAACATTTTTGTCAGAGCAATTATAGGTATAACAAAACTTAAGATTTACTTTTGTATCCAGAAAATTATGAAGGTTAAAAATACAACATGCTAATCTAAAAATTGTTTGCCATATCAAAAAAAGTGTTTCTGAACTATTTCATCTTAGTAAAATCTGACTGCATATTGGGTAGAATGACAGCAAATTTTTATTGAGTATGTACACAAACATAATCTCTTTCAAATGTATATAAAATGCAAGAAAGGCTCTCCATTGCCAAGGAAAAAACCAAAGTAAAATGAGACTTAAGCAGCTAACTGGAATGAATTTTGCAAGGTCATATATCTAGAGCAATGAACATGATTTATTAATCATCAGTAATTCAGGGGGAATATTCCATTTTTCTGTAAACAAGGACCTGGTTCAGGAAAAACAAAAACAAACAAACAAACAAACAAAAAAAAAAAAGAGAGAGAGAGAGAAAAAAAAGCAAAGAAAAAAGCCTTGTTTGCCCAAGTTTTCTGCAGAGTTTATTGGAAAAATAGAAGCAGAAAACATAGTTTTTGTGTGATTTATTAAACCTATCTTTCCACAGCACAAAAGCTTGACTTTGAATGCTTGAGGGGAAGGTGAGTTAAAAGAGCAGCTAATTGTAGTGCCAAGCTGAATCCTGCCTGTTTACTGAAAAGGAAAAATGGAAATGCCACACACTGGGATGAAGCTGTGGTTTAGGAGTGCTTCTAAGTCACATAAGGGTGAGGGGGCTCTCATTGTTCCTCATTTCAGCCATGTAAAACCAGGGAGTCAGAATAAAATGCCTGCACTCCCCATGCTGGCTGAAACAGAGGGAGGTATGACCAGCCCAGAGCAACCCCTCTGATGTCTACAGAGTGACCCTAAAACATGAATACAGGTGAGAAGTTAAGCATTCCACAGCTGCAGGTGGGGAAAAAAACAATCTCAGCTGTAAACAGCCTAAAAATACAAACCCATCCAAAATTAGATACACTCAGCTACTTATTGCTACACTGAGTACAGCAAAATGGTGAAGGAAAAATGGCAATTTGAATGACACATAAATGTTGTTTTAAGATAGAGAGGGGGCCACATGAAATGTGCTGTGTTTTAAGGAAAAGTGATTTCTCAAAATCATGCTTTACCTTGTCTACGTTGGGCTGAATTTTGCTTTCAGCATCACTATCTGGATTTCCATCAGTGTAAAGGAGAATGGGACTTGACTACTAAAGCAACTCCACTGCTCACCTACTAATGAAAATGAGTTTTCCTTTCATCACAGGGTAGTACATTAGTTAAATAGAACAATGCATTATTTGGGGACCTCAGCACTTAGAAAGAGAAAAAAAAAATCCTGTCTTCTAACTGAGAAATGAAGTTCTCTGTGCAGAGAATTTACTATGCATATATGCTGGCTCCTTGCTAATCCTTTGAAATTCTGGTATGAAACCTGGAACTATTAAATAAAAGAACAAAATTCCATGTTACCCAAATATTGCAGTCCTTGTTTTCAAAAATGGGAGATCTGTGTGAGCAGACAGAGATGGGGCTTGATGTGTTAGGAATGCATAAAACAGTATACAAGGACTGCATTATAAAGAATTAAAAATTTTTTTGAGAGATTTAAGAAAATGCAACCACCCTGTGGTAGGTCTCTTGCCCTGGCCACTTGAAGCTGTCATGCTACACGTTACCCTTGTTCTACCAGTGTACTTTGGCTACAACCTTTTGGACACACATTTCATGCTATTGCTTAGATAATGAGCATGACAGTAAATTAGCAAGATGAATTGAGAGGTGCAGTTTAGCAGGTTTCTGGGAAACAATTGAGCTCTAGAGACAAGTGGTTTTTTACATTGCTGTATCATAGAGGACCAGTCCTGTACTCTTCCCTTATGCAGTCACCCTTCATTTGGATGAGGGGGAATTTGGCAGAATTAGGTCCTAAATTATTACTATCAGTGGAGCTTTTCGCTGACCATCAAGGTCAAATGTCACTGTAATTCAGGCAATGCAAAGCCCATGGGTCTAACCAGCAGTCACTGAGTGCATGACAGTGTGTGGATCACAGGGCTCAAAAATGAGAAGGCAGTGGAAATCCTGTGTATATTCAGTGACCTTATGCAAAGCCAAGCTTTTTCAGGAATCCTTTGGGCAGACTCAAGGTTGGGGCTGGTTGCTAACACTCTGTGGAGAGTTTGGGTGCTGAGAAGCACAGCTCTGCACATGCCCTTGGCTCGCAGCAGGGATGGAGTATGAGTATAACTCTCCACTGTATTTGCAGCTCACCATTCTTTGTTCCTCACATCCAGAAAATGCCCTGGGTTGGCCAGCTGAAATGGGTGATGTTAAGAAAGTATCTATTCTTTCCTACAAGCTACCAGTGTCACAGCTTGATTCCAGAAACATGAATGTTTATGTTTCTACATTAAAATGGGAAAATTTACACTACTTAATGTTGTATCTTAGCAAAGTATAAACTAACAGTGCATGACTATGACACAGGTAGAAACAAAATATTGTCCAAAATCTATAACAAATTCCATGCTGATATGAATTGTTATTACTACAATAACAATCAAATCAGAATTGCTTTCAAACCCCTGTGCAAGGCCTCCTGTATATTATTCAAAGCACCTCTCTGCTGAATCCTTGAAGACATTCAGCCAAGAATCAGTACCACTCATTGTAAAGTAGAGCTATTAACATGTTTCTTGCTTTCACCTGTAGATCTCTTTATAAAGATATGTACATGTCATTATCACCTTTTTATAAATCCCATAGCTAAAATCAAATTACATTAGTATGCATGAGACTGTTTCTCGCCTAGTGCATGCAATATGGTTCTAATACATTGGAGACTGGAGCTCTACTGATTTACCTCCCCCAAATTTCTTACCAAGATTCATCAATATTAGAGTTCTTAACCCAAGTTAATTGATTTTCATGTGATTCCTGCTAGGTAAAAAATCTGTGAAGAGTAGTGTAGGTACTTGACAAATGCTTGTTGCTCCATGAATTCATGTCATATTCTATGTAATTATCTCACAATTTCCCTTTTTTCTCAGACACACAGAACAGGTCACAGTGGAGGCTTTATGGATTTTCAGAGCTAAAGGATTTTGAAGGTCATATGGAGCGAAGAAAATAAGGAGTTTTTCTTCATTTTTTCTGTGTATTTGTGTTCATGATTATGACAGATACATATGAATGCCTTGAAAATTTTACAAGGCCAAAACACTTCCTCAACAAATCAAGGAAATGGTGATTTTTGCCAATTTTAAAGAGGTTTAATGCTAAAAATCCATGTCTTCTCTACCCTAGAGGACAGCATGTCAGCTGTAGAACTAGTCAGATAGTTATTCCCAAGAGAATGAAGAAATCTGAGCAACTCAGAAACCAGATGTTTTTAGCTATATTCTCTAGACTCTTTACTTTTCTTAACACTCATTTAACTCCACTAACAAATGAACACTGAAGAGAAATTATGTCTTTGTTAAAGATTCAATACCCCTGAGAGCTCCAAATAGGCATCTGAAATTCCCCAAGAAAGTTCTTCCACAAACAAAAAGTTAATTACATTTTAGTGGGTATCTATGGGTGAAGGATACTTTCCTGCCATGCACTGACAATAACAGTAAACTGAAGGTTTTTGGAATTTCAGGGGTTTGATGCGGTCATTAATTCACCTTTTCAAACTGAGGAAGAATCAAGTTTTAAATATTTTATTAATCATTTGTATTTTTCTTGATGTTGTTTTCCTATTGTTACTTTGGTTGACTGTTACTTGATGGCTTCAGGTACCAAAGTCCTTTTTTATCCTGATTACAAGGGAGGTTTGAGTATTCACACAGTTGGGATGTATTTCTTCCTGCTAGTAAATTATGAACTGTTTGGCCATTTTCAACCAAAATGGGTGGAGTTGTGTTTCAAAGAATTTGTTTTACAACAGCTCCCAGAAAATTAGGTGGCCAGGTAGGAAAGAGACACCCTATTTATTGCCCCCTGCAGGAGGAGCAGCAGCATGAGCTCTTTCTTTTTCACAGAGAATTCACACCAAGCTCACACAGAAAACACAGACAAGGATTTGCAACAGCAGCACCTGATTAGAAAACAGAGAAGCCTAAGGGGTGCACATGTGTAGGAAATCAAGCTCTGCTAGCTCTGACACACATCAACCTGTTTTGGGAAAGAAATTCCCACATTAGGTGGGTAATGACATAGCAGTTTATGTGCTCACCACTGACACAGCTCAGGGTTATTTAAAAGCTACTTCTCAGATAACAGTCGTGTAGTTCCCACCTTAGACTTCGCACCCAGAAACTCTGGCCAGGATGAAAGAATATCAGCTGGTGTTTGCACGGTGTGTGAAGTTCCCAGGTGGTGATCCATGCCCGTGGGTGAAGATTCCACTTAGACCTGGAATAATGCTGAATAATGCTGATTACCATCACCTCTGCCATGGCTGGCAGCTTAGTTTGCAGTCAGGGTCTCACATGGGCTCTGTCATATGGTGACCTGGCAATTCCCCTTCCAATCTCACCTGAGGATTGCTCTAACATTAGGTACAAAGCAGAGAGGAAGAATTAATTTACTCCCCAGGAAAGGCCTGGCTTTGATACCTCCATGGAAAAATGTAGTCCTGCTGTCTATAGAGAGAACCTCATTCAATCACTGAAAAGCAGTAAAAGCATAGATCCTAACTTTCCAAACATTTGGTTTTTTGGTTGTTGTTGTTGTTGTGGTTGTTGTTGTTGTTGTTTTCGAAGAATCATGTGCCTTGGCATCCAGAAAGATGAAGAATGTGTGCTGTAGCTGTAGAAAAGGCACCCAGAAGGAGAGATCACTGTCCAGGAATGGTGCAGGTGGTGAGTTTGAGCAAAGGAACATCAGTAAAGGGGTGATGATAATCAGGAATACTGAAACAACATAAATAACTACAGGAATCAGAGCCCTGATGTTCTAGAAATGGTGCAAACTTACAGGAGGAATAATCTCCACCCTCATTCACCTTCATCTTTAAATGCAAATGTTATTATTTAGGTAATAGTCACAACAACCTCCTGTTCTGGACCAATTAATTGACTCTTTGAATTGGATGGCCTAGGAATGCTTGGTATTTGACTGGAACATCTTCAGGGCAAGACCCAGAAACTCTTGACTGGGCACATTCTGGAAGGGATTTCCCTCAGACCACTCAGCATACATTTTCTCCCATTTTCCGAGCAAGTGGCTTGGAGAAGGTCCCATCCTAGTGCCAGCCCCTGAACAGCTTCCTAAGTATCAGGATTAGGATATGTCAGTAAAAATCACCTATTTTCCGGACCACAGGCTCTGACTGAGAGAAATGCTTCAATGTGTGTTTTCAGTAAACAGAGAAAACCATTGTACAGTGATATCCTGCCCTGCATGGCAGGAGTGAAGTCCAGCTGTGGTGCATCTCTGTGAGGGAAAAGACATGTTTCCTAAATATAACTTCTTTTTCTTGAAAAAAGCTGAGAATTGAAGAGAGGAGGAGATGGGAAAGAGGAAGAAGAACTACTGGCTCTCCCTTTGAAGATGTTAATAAGATCAGGTTTAGATGCTGCATTTTGAAATAAGAAGATTCCCTTTTAAATTCTAAAAATGTGCCATAAAAATGCCACCACTATTTATTGCATAGCATTAACAAAGACTTTACATCTCCTATTTCGCAACTGAAAATATTATTTATTATCCACCACTTTCTCAATGGTGTTATGCTGAAATTGAAATCTATGACTGTCTTCTACCAGCTTAAGCCTACATCCTTCACTTTCTTAAGGTTCACGGAAAAAAAGAAAGGCCCAAGTGTAAAATACTTTATCAGATGCTGGCCTTCTGGCAGAAAGTCAGAACCATCTTGTGGGAAAATGAATAACTCCTAGCTCTCAGTCTCATTTTTCCTGATGCTGTCCTACCTCCATGTTTTTGCTATGCTTTTATTTCATGTAGGACTTGCAGAGGATATCAGGCGTCCATTGCATTTATTCCCTTATGTTTTTACAGATACAAGTATAAATATACATACGTAAACCCTCAAATCTAATAATTAGTTCTCCTTACGGCAGCTTGAGCACTTGTTCCAACTCAGTCTGCTGAAATCATTAAAAAAGTCTCTCTGCCAAGTGAAGGCATGTTTAGTGAAAAACTTTTCCTAATATATCTAAGACAAAACATACACAGAAAGTACTTAAGCCTGAATGAAGTCTCCAAACACTAAAAGAGAAGAATCATCCAGAAGAAACCGAGTCCTGGATTTTATTTTATCACTATATATCATTTTTCTCCTTAGTGTGTGAAAGTCTCATCAGAGACTCAAATCAGATTTATAGGTTTCCCACAACTGTATAAGCAAGTGAGCAGCACTAAAGCAGACTCTGTCTAGCTCAGGACAGCAATTACATTGCTATTCCTCTACAGCTGTAGAGGAATAGGAACTTAGTGTAAAATCATTATCAGACACATATTACAAATTCAATGTGTTGCACATAAAATATGTATGATTTCTTCTTACTGTATATCATGTATCAAAATATAATGTGTTTCTGAGGCACGAATGAATTTAAAATGAAATATTTGATTGAAAAAACACACAGCTTTCCTGATACAGGTAAGTGGAATTTAAAATTGAAAATGTTTCACAACCATCCATTAAAGCACATTTTGAAACATTCTTAGAATCCAGATTTCCTGCCAGGGAAATGAAGTAGAGTTAAATATCCCAAGCAGGAAGCTTGCCTGATAGACATTATCTACCAGTAGAAGTTTTTATGACATGAAAAGATGATCCTTTCAAGGTAAATAGTCACAACCTCAAGTCTTGAAGAGTGCAGATCGTCTGTAAAAACCTGCAAGTTTGTTGTTTTTTTTAATGGAAGTACAAGTCTGTAAGAGAGAGGATGATGGGAAAGGAAAAGGACACAGACTTGGAAGAGTTTGATCAATATTTTGTGATTGTGAAGGAGGGTTTTTTTGTTTGTTTTTATTAAAATAAAAGCTTTTGGAGGGCTGATCTGTTTTTGTTTTGCTTTCCAGTCTGGCAGAGTCTGGGAGTGGGGAGAGCAGTCATTCCGTGTGCAGGATTAGTGGATGCCCATTTCATGCTACACCTTCAGGCAGAAATCACACTCCAAGCTGGGCTGCAGGGAGCTGACAGAGCCAGGAGTGAGCACAGGTAACGTCTCAGCTGCCGTATTTCATCCTGAGGGCTGCACTGGCACTCATTACAAACAGATATAAGTGCTGCAAAGGGAGAGCTGTGCCTCTTTTAAAGTTGGAATTAAAAATCTAGGCCAGAGAAGACAGATAATTTGATCTAGGAAAATCCTTATCCCAAAAGCAAGTGCAAATATGGTCTGAAAGATATTTCTTATGAGTGGGCTCTACCATCCATCTCTGTTGTGCAGGAGAAGCATGCAGAAAAGAAAATAATCAGAAACTAGTCTGAGACAAGTAGAAACAGGCCACAAGTGAACAGCAGAAACTAGGAATAGAAAAGTGCATTTTCTCATACTTGCGCCTTCCAGTCACTGAATCACAGAATATCTCAAGTTGGAAGGGACCCATGAGGGTCATCAAGTCCCACTCCCTGCTCCTCACAGGATTACCTAAAACTAAACCATATGGCTAAGAGCATCATCCACATGCTCTTTGAACTCTGAAAAAAGGTTGAACCATATGAACAATATCAGATATTTCTATCAAGTTCTTTCAAACATGAAATATTTACCACAGTAGTCATTCAGCTCTGTTCTCCCAGTCCACAGTGCAGGTGTATTTCTGGGGTTACCTGCGAGTCTGAGTCCCCCTCAGTGCTTAAATGTCTTAGATGGGTAAGCACACAGCCACTTCCCTGCGCCTTCTTGGATAGAACTCTTTGATGATGGATCCACACTCCACGCACGTTTGTAATCTATCAGTTTGGGAAAGGCTTTGAGTGTCATATTTTGTGAAATACATCGGTTGACTTACCAGGACTTGTGCGTGTCTGCCTAAGAAAGAGTGCTGCCTAAGTGCAGAGAAAGTTAATTATGTACAGAATAATTAATAGCAATTTACTTAGTGCATCTATATACTTGCAAAAATAGAAATTGCATTTGAAGTGCTCCTATTGGTTTGAGAGTGCCTGCTTTAACCAGTGCTTTTCCTTTCCTGGGCTGTTAACTCAGGGAAGATTTTGCAGATAAGACTCTTCTCAGATGAAAAAAACATGGCCACTGAGCAGTATTTGCCTACAGTGACTTGTAGATGAATATTTATGAATTAATTGTTTTTTAATGATAAACACATAAGTTGTTGCTTGATGGAAGTAAGACAGGCTCTGCATTGCAGGGAGCCCAGCCTTGTTTGCTTAGCCAAACACTGACCAAAACTCTTCCTTGGTGAAAGCAGCAAACCCCACACTTGCCTTGCTATCTCCAGTTCAGAAGCTAACAATTTGTGTTTCTGAACACTTTGCAACCCACACTCCGAAACTTATTCAGGAAACCTCAGATTGCCATTGTTCAGGGCCTTTGCAGGATATATCAAACCCTTTAGTATGGCTATAACTCAGAAAGAACCTGACTTATAGCATGGATATGAGGCCAGGCAAGAGTACAGCTCTCAAAAACGGGCAAGAATCCTATCATTTTATCATGAAGACTGGGACACGTAGCTGAAAAAAGCCAAGATAAAAATGTGAATAAACATTTTCCATGAGAAGGGACTCCCCTCATGCCAGAAATACATTTGAAGGGAGAACTGAATGTACACACATTTACAGTGTTAACTGCTTGAGTTTCTCTGCAGATCCACCTTAAAATGCAATTTTTTTTTTTATTCCCTTAAAGCTGCACATCCCAGCTGGCATGTCCCAGTCCCATAAACGTCTCAATATAATACACCATCATTGTCTGATGTATGGGCTTCCATTTGGTGCACCATGTCCAAAGAATATTTCTTCATGCTTGAATGACTCATGTATGAGGAGATTAATCTCTCTGGGGGAGAAATTGGTGT
This sequence comes from Hylia prasina, assembly GCA_013397195.1. Classification (NCBI taxonomy): domain Eukaryota; kingdom Metazoa; phylum Chordata; class Aves; order Passeriformes; family Sylviidae; genus Hylia; species Hylia prasina. Next base: position 1,197,683 of record VYXD01002484.1, read on the forward strand.
CTCTCCTATGGAAGCAAGTTGCTATGTGCACATTAGCTGCTGATCTTAATATTCAGAGTACAGCTTCTATCTGCCATAAAAATCCTTTTGTCTTTCCACAACTTGATGTACTTTTCCAGGTCTGCTTGCAAAACAAAAGGAAAAATTTAAAATTAACTATTAAAATAATACAGTGAAATAACATACTATTAATTTTTAACTTATAATTCTGTTTGCCATTCATTCTAGGTGCCAGGTAGTCTTACTCACGCTTTTCTTTAGCCTGTAGCTCTTAACAGGAGGATACAAATAGCTGCCTTTATTAAGTGAAGAGGGCATCCATTTTGATTTAGATCAGCTCCCCAGATTCTCAAAGAGACAAGGTTTAAGCCTATACCATTTTGATTGCTGGCAAGAAAATATTTAACAGGCAGCTTCTGTCTTTGAGAGGAATGAAAGCACAACATGCACATATCACTCGATGTACATTATCACTTTCTTGTTGGCTAAGAACTAAACTTTATGTTCCAAATGTTTTCATCAATATGAAAACTTCTTGTGAGCTTTCTTATTCCTTGCTTGCTTCAACCTCCACTTTTGCATCAAAATAACAATAGAAAGCAATAAATACATTTGCACTATAAGCAAATTTGCAAATACCTTAATTCATACTGTAAACTTCAATTTGAAAGATCAAGCAAGGTGTCTTCCCAGAAAGAAGACCTTATCCAAGCAATACATTTATATTCAGAGACTCTTAGTTTTATTCAGCTTTGTCTTTTATTGAAACCTATCAAAAACCTGAGGCTGCCACAGCCAGTGCCAGTAAGCAATATAGAGCTATTAATTAGTACACCCATGTTTTTGCCACAACAAACATTTTAATTTGTCCTCTAAACAGTGTTCATGATATCAGCCCTTTACTCCTGCTTTATTTTTGTCTGTGTGATATACATTACACATGAGAGAGTCCTACGTCCATATGTCCACAAACTGCAGTGGACATATGGCAGCATACAGAAAAGCGGTCTTTTACATTTTGCATACTATTATCATGGAGGCATTACAGCATCCCTTTATGTCATGTTGCTATTTAGTCAAGTTTGTGTCATGTATTTGAACCTTCTCAGCTGGCTTGATTTATTCTAATTGTAGGCATCGGGTTAGTCTATTTGTAACAAGCAGTGTGCGGAAATTGCCCCAGTAATGACTCCTGCAACAAACGTAATTTATTTCGCTGATTACAAAGAAATGTTGGTTATACTTGAGGAAGAGAACAATAAAATGTTTTCTTTTTAGACCTTTATTGAATGTTTTTGTCATTAGTTATCTATCTAATGAAAGGAGATATATATATATATATATANNNGTGTTTGTCTATTGATATCTATATAAAAAAGATATATATATATATATATATATATATATATATATATATATATATATATATATGACCGAAAGATTGCAGAAGACAATGGAAAAAACAGCCCACAGGAAGGATTAATGTTTTATTTTGAATTCTAGAAAGTGGGGTCATCTCATGAAAAATCTATTGAAAAAATTATGCTTATTAAGGAAAGTTGGTTTTAAATGTGCAGCCTTTGCAGGCATTTCATATAAACAAGGTGCATTGTAAGAGGGGGTATATGAAGGTGCCCACTTTCAGGCATTCAGGTTAAAAAAAGTCTAATGGAGAATGATTTTTTCCCAGGCAGCTCAAAACAGACACCATTGTTTGGAATAACACTAATAGATTCTGACAGGCCAAGTTCAGAAGAGATACTTGTATGAGCATGGGACTTACTGGATGTATATCCACAGAACCTCCTGTCCAGCCCCTGTGGTCTCACTCTCAACATTTTCCATGCTTTTTTTCACAATTTTTTAATCAAAATATTCTAAGAAAAAGTGATAAATAAGTAAACCAGGAGAAGAGATTATAACTGCACTGGATGTATCTTCTAATGAGATAAGGTCTAAAAGCTCCCCTCAGACCAGCTCTCCAAAGGCATGGCCCAACACTCCAGTCCACTGAATGGGCTCTCTTTCAGGCACCTTCCAAGGTCTACTCCATTTTAAGGAAGCAGATATTGCTGGAGGTGTCTGTGTCTCTCCAACATATATGGAAAGAGTATAAGTAGGAGACAGATTAGGTAGACACATGCTTAACACTGTGATTTGACTTGGCTGATATCAGGCAAGAGTAACTACATTCTTAGGCTGAAGTTTCCTCCATACAGAAAATATACTGCAGAAGAAAATGGAGCCTCTCATTTGCTGTAAAGATTTACCTTAGTCTTTTTATCTAAAGTTTCAAGGACCATAGGCCATACTGCCTTTCCATCCCTTTGAAATAGGTGCTCCTCTGTTGGACTTTCTGCACCCAGAGCTGATGACAGATTCCATGTTGCTGCGCAATGTACTGGCTGCCAACATTTCCCAGAGCCAGCACCAGCTGACAGTGCTCAGGGTTCATTGTACCATGAGCTGGTTCTCCCACTCTCTGCCTGACATCATTTGTGCACCACAAAATTGAGCATGATGAGAGAAAGGTAACAGATCCTTTGGGCACAAATAAGCAAATCTAGGTATAAAGTCTGTTCCTGTCAGTCCAAACCAGTTTCTTCTCACATCATGGTAGAGATCTAACAGATGCTGGCAAGAGCAGACCCCTCTCTTGATATTTGAATGATTACTTTCAGATGCAAAAATACATCTGCAGTTTTATAAATAATAGTAAGGCAGTAGATGGGCTCAAACAGCACCAATAATTTCTCTGTAAAGACTTACTTATAAGTAATATAAGTACCCACCCAATTGGTGGACAAAAAGCCAAAGGCTAAAACTCTTCTTCAGCTGCCCTGAGCAAAGCTAAGTCATTCTGCTGTGTCTGGTGCTGGGAGAAGTCAGAGTAGCATCACCACACACCTCCTTTCCAAGGTGGCACAGGGGAGAAAGGTTTGAGAGCCTTAATAGTGCTAGAGCAGACAGACAGACTGACGACAGCTGTGTGCCTCCCACATTGCGGCTACCTACTTGTAGAAGGTATAACCAATCTGTTTCCTCAGGCTAAGCAATAAAGGTTCTGAATATAAAGGTTAAGTAATAAATACAAAGCAGAGGGAAACTATTCCCTCAATTCTTGAATAAAACATTCCAAGAAAGTGCAGCACTAATGGATTTGAAAAAATAAGCACAAAGTAGCAATGCAGCACTGTGTGTCCTCAAGTGCACAGAACATCGTGCACATTTACTGGTTTAAATTTTATGCAGCTTCACCCCACATACTTCAGATGAGAGCAGTTATGTATCCTTCAGTTCTGCATTTCCTTGTAGCAGCAGGTACAAGGGGCTGCTCTTTTCCTTGTGTTCATTAAGCACCTTCCAAGCAGATGATAAAACATTTGCCAGCTAAACCAAGTGTGGATTAGAACTGCTTTTCATGTGCCCAGCTACAATAGTTATGTGCCAACAAATATTCCTTTTCTTTCTCTCCCCAAACTGTTAGTGTAGGCAAAAATGTGAGTGCTAAACTAATTTCCAATTTAAGTATAAAATTCCTTCCAGAATATATTTCTTGGCTGGGATGGAGAGTGTAGCTCCCCCATTTCTACTCATTTCCAGAGGTCTTTACCTCTCCCAAGCTCCAAGTCTATGGTATGGGAGAAAAAAAGCATGACAACCAGCATGTGGCTGTCTGTTACATCCCTTATTCCTGGTGGACTGGACTTTATCTTGTTGGAATGTGAACTTAGAGGCCCCTTGAATTTGAAAAGCACACATCTCCCCCTGTGCTATCCAAAGGATATGCAGGCCCCCCAGTGAGGTCATAGCTCCGCAGAGTCTGGCATGACAACACACCTACCTAAGGATCTGCCCCAGAGTACCTGCTTGGTTTCTCTAGTCAATCCACATGCTTTAGTTAAGAGGAATTTGAGGTTTGTTTTTTTAAAAAAAACCTGGCATGATTTTAGCTGCCTGCTTCTAAAACCTGAGGAATACCACAGTGCAAAACAACAACAGCACAAGGACTCTAAGGCTACGAACAAAAATGGAAGTTCTGCCCAAATCCCTACTTTTAAAAAATAACTAAAAAATGGAAAATCCTTCCTGTAGCAGACTGAGCACAGCATATACGCCAGAAGGATCCTTAATGCTTTGGGAGTATGGGACAAAACATGCTGTTTCATCTTCTGTCACATCATAAAAGTGAATTTGTGCACAGTTGCAAGTACAGAACATACAAATATGAAGAGCAACAAACAGCACAGTCTCAGGTCCAAGCTTATTCCTCTCTTTTCACAAGCTCATGGCTCCTGCTTCAAGTTCCAAAAGACCTGAATGAGAAGCTTGGTTTTGTTGCAGCATTACCTGTACAGATGTGGAGGGAGGCAGAGGAGAGAGGCAGACAAGGGAGACTTGGGGAAAGGAGGATTAAGGGCTTGCTCATAACTAGTTATTCCTCATTGGCAGGTGTTTAGATGACCCTTTATGAACTCCAGCTTGGACCAGTGAAGGTTTTTCCTTACCTAGGTCTGTACCTGTAGCCCACACCTCTTTTGAACAAAATTATTAAAATGACTGAAGCTTCCAGTTTTCAACTCCTCCTCCCACCACAAATCAGCAGAAGACTCTTTATCTCGGTCTCCCATGGGAGTTCCCATTTCTATAGCTTTGTATGTCATCTTCTCTCCTCATTTTCTGCTGTTTTCTCTTGTATCTATACCCACCCTTATCAAAAAAAAACCCTTCACTGCTGCTACCCTCATCTCATGGATGTGCACTGGTGAGTGGTATGGACAAACCCACAGCACACAGCAGGTGAGAGCAGATTGCCAACAGGCCTCCACAACCTGGTTCTCATCCCCATCCTGACCCCTAGGAAATGCTCAACACCCTGAAGGCCAAACACCTCCAGCATGGAAGGCAGGGCAATGCTTTCCCAGGCTCTGCAGAGTGCAGGGGGAAAGGCAATGCTGCAGTGTAATCAGAGGGCAGCGACCTCACAGCTGCAAACTGTAACCTTTTAGAAAGTGTTTAATGCAGTCTTTATGGCAGCCATTATTTTTACAGTGTTTTCACTTTGAGAAAGAAAACAGAGTAAATGTTTACAACAGCTTAACTAAATAAGTTCAACAGGTGAGGTGTGCCCTCACCTGGGCCAATACAGCCCACCCAGCAGCTCACAACCCTGAGTGTCTGGAAATAAAAGGGGTGGTTGAAAATGGACCTTCACTCAGAAAGGAAAAAGTTTCCTTCCCTGCTTCAGTTTTTGTTTGTTTCTTTAAGTAACAGACTGTTTCAGAAAAATAAACACACAGAAGGGCTCAGGGCAAAGATACATTTTGTATACAGCTTTAATGAAAACATGTTTTTCTTGTTAACACCTTGTTATATCCTAAAATCACAATACAGAAAAAACTGTGAATAAGGCTGTGTGCATAGACATCTCAGTTTTTTAATGAAATTCAGAAACCAACATAGCTTCTCCCACATGCTTGCTGCTACTGCAGCATTGGCAGCTCTTGGTGGGCATGACCCTGGCTGAGTGCTACCTGTGTGCTCTCCCTGCACACAGCGTGCTGCAAGGACTGCTTAGGCACAGGTCTGCAGTACTAAACTTCTCACCACGCTGAAAAGTGCAGGAATGAGATACAACTGTCAAAGACACAGGCCCGCAGCATTATTTTTCATTAGAGCTCACTTTTGCAGACTAACAGACTGGCTGCTTTCATATAAGCCAAAAGCAATTGTCCATAGACTGGCAAAAATATTAGAGGTATTACTCTACACTGCCTCTCTGAGTTTTGGGTGGATTTTTGCTTCACCACATTATGATTAATACCTCACCAAACACACACTATCAGAAGCTTTTATCTGAGCAGCTTCATAAGGCCCTTCAGTACTCAACATAGTGCGTTCCACCCAGGAGATAATATTTCCGTTTCAAACAACGTTAGTTGCTTCTTTCCAAAAAAATTTCATAATTTAATTCCCTGCTGAAACATGTCAGCTGAAACTGCTGGGTTGCAGGAGTTAGATGGGATTCAGAAGGCAACAGCTGCCACACAGAACTGGAGAGAATATGCCTTTAAAAAAAAAAAAAAAAAAAAAAAAAGAAAAAAAAAAGTAATACTTTTCTGTGATAATGACCCCAAAGTGACTCTGTTCCCTGGTAATGATTCAGAGCCCCATGTTTCTGCGATCTGCTGGGCCACCATGAAAGAGCAGCACATTGCTGTAATGAGTGATGGCAGTCAGAGAAAAGATCTTGGGACAATGCTGATGCTGGAAAGTGGGCACTGGCTGTTCTGCAGGTAATGAAATCTTACTTGTAACAAGGAGACAAGAAAAGATGGTACTGGAAATTGCCAGTGTTTGAACTCTGAAACTCAGTGGGAGGGATAAGAGATACAGTTTTTGTGAAATACCTTGTTCTCAGGAGATTCAGAGAAAAATCCATGCTTTGGGGCACCTGAATGTTCACTCAGATCAACTCTTAAAGAAAAAGCTTGAATTCCCTCATATATTTAGTGGCAAGAGGGGGCCCTAAAGTGGGATTTAGACCCACTTTATGCTACATTATTAATACCAAGAAGTCATAAAAGACCTTTATTGTTATTGCAAATCGGACTTTGAATCCCAACTGAGTACAAAAACTGAGTCTGCACTAGAATATCAAACCCAGACTTTGGTAAAGTTCAGAAAAAAATCTCCCTTTAAAACTATTACTGAGTTTAGAAAACAGATCAGTCATCTGATATGTGAGCTGCAATTCCCATTAGCTTTGGGGATATTCTCCTATTGATCTGGACTCCTAGCACAACTTAACTTCTGCATAATAATTACTGCCCTTGGAACATCACTACTTTATTATTTGTAGGGACAAAAGAAAACTACTGCAGATTTTATAGGAATAAAGTTTTTTGTTTCTCAAAGGATACAGGCCTATCCAACCTGAGAGAGAGAAGAGCCTCCAGTGCAGATGGGCAGGTATGAGATACCCACTCCTGCTACTGCTTCAGTGCTGCTACAGTAGCATTATTTATAGCAGAGCAGGCATAGAAAAGGGTGGTTTTGAAGGAAAGAAAACAAAAAAACCCAACAACAACAACAAAGAATTATTTATGCAAGTTAAATCAAAATATGCCCCATATAAATGTTTAATCAGGTTTTCACCAACTTCTCTCCATATGCTCTGCCTTGCTCAACAGCAGATTTCTAATGGAATCACTAAATATAGTTTAATAGCTTTGTATTATGCAATTCAACTTCTGCTTACAGAGTTTTTTTCATTCAAAGCAGCTTCAGTAAAGTAAGCACTAAAATATCTCAGAATTAATATGTAAAGAAAAGTAGTAAAACCTATAGAAAGATTTCCCTTCTGCAGCCTGTCACAGACAAGTGTTACAGGAGGTGAAGTCAAGTGACAGAGACAAGTACAATCAATGCACTTTGGGGCAGATTAAAGTCTTTGTCACATTTGAGAAATACAAGTTGTGTTTATCAGGCACCTTGCTGGGATAGCCAAAAGAGAGGGCACTGGCTCTTAACTTCAGGATTTTAGAAGATACCAAAAGCTTCCACTGCTTTTTTATTATTAATTTATTTTAAATTTTTTTATTATTATTTTTGAAAAGCATTCAATTGAAATCAGACAGTTTGGGACTTATTAACCCCGGCTTGCTCAGTTACCAGTTTTTACCCTACAGGGCCATCTTTTCAGGAGAAAGAACTAAAAGTCAGTATCCTGGGTGGGCTGCCAATCATCACCAGCAATAGCAGCTCCTCAGGCAAACCAAAATACCTACAGAGCTCTTCTTCCTTTTCCAGCACACCAAAAGGCTGATACACAAGTGCTCACTCCCCTTTTCCCAAACTTAGCAATTCAATACCCTCAGCTTTCCCTCAGCACTAGCCACTCTGTTTCTTGTCTTCCTTTTTATACAAAGCAGCTGGTCCCTGCAGATTAACAGAGCCCAGCTGGTCTCCAGCCACTTAACCCCTTCTGAGCTAGTCCCACAACCCCACAAAGGAAAACAGCATTGTCAGCTTTCCAGGACTCTCCCGGGGCTTGCAATAGGGGCATCCCTACCAGCAAAGACAGTATAGGCTTTAATCTGGGGAGAAAAGCTTGCCATGGCCTGAAAAGACTTTTATATAGTGTAGTAAGCCTAACTCTTTACAGAGCTTAGAGACAAGGATGTGAGACAATTAAGCAGACTTGAAAACAATGTCACACACAAGTGCGTTTAGGATTTATGGATATTATTTATAATTTGTTGAGTTTGGTGTGGAATGATCTCTGCCCTATAACTACCTTAATTATTTTGTAAAATACTCTACTGGTATGCTGTCACCTTTTAAGCATGTTGTGTAGTGGTTAAAAATCATTTAGATGGAGCCCATATTCACAAGGGTTTATTTTTAGGCCTTGAGAAATCCTCAGAAACATGAGGTCAGTATTATACAGGTATTTGTGATGGCTGAAGTATTTATTACCTGCTGGAGAAAATCACAAAAATAAACATGAGTAGTTCTATTGAAAATGTCTATGTATGAACCTAGCTTATTTGCAGTAATAATTTCTTTTAAAAATTTACACTATTTTTTTTCACCAATCTAAACTTCTGAATAGTTGTTTGAAATTAGGAGTAAAGGTGTTTACTCCTAATAAAATATATTTGAGAAGAAGCCTTCTCTCTTTCAAAATAAAGTGACTTTTGATATCTTTAATTGCAGAGCAACTACTAATACCTTGCAAAGATGAAAAAGGGATAATGGAGTTTAAAGAATTGAGGCCTATGAACCTAAGAATTTATTCTAATTTTAGATCCAGTAACTTGCTGTCTCCCATTCTTTCAGGTTGGTTTCAATTAATGAAGTTATTTCTCCATCACTGTAGCCAGCTCCTGCTCCCACCAAAGAATATCCTCTTTGGAAGGCTGTTGTACCCTTTCCTGGCAATTCTGGTGTGAGACTGCAATCTGCTTAATATTAATTATATAGTCATTCAAATGAACCCTCTAAAGGACGCTCAGGATTCATGTAACTGCAACTAGAGCTGTTCTCCAAATAGGCACCCAGACAAGTCTGGACACCACCACTCATCTTTCCAGACATTATGTAGTTCAACTTTTGCTTTGATGGAAACACTTCTTGCTGCACCTGTGTCTCCCTTCTCCAGCCATGGGTGGAACTGAGGCTGAGCAACAGAAATAAGCAACTGCTTGCAGCTCAGCCCAGCCATTAAGGCTTTCTGAAAACATGAAGGTGTAGGGCAATAACCCACCCTTTTACCCCACCTGAAACGCATCCAGTGCACTTCCTCATCTTTGACCACATTTTAGCAGCTCCTTTTTGGGGGACTCCGTCACGTTGTAGTGTATCCTCTGAACCAGAAGGCTTCTAAGCTTATATGAGCCAGTATTTTTTCCACATGAGAGTTGTGAAATTCATTGCTTCATGATGTGCTTCTGACCCTGGAAAGCCCCAGAGCTACAAGAGATGGAGACAGCTGTTAGTCTAGCAGAAACTGCCAGGTTTGCGAAGACCTTGCAAGGGACACAGAACATCAGCAGAATTAAAGGGCCCTGGGGGAAGAGCAGACCTTACCTCAAGTCAGACCAAAAGCAGAGCAAAAGGGGAAACAGGAAGAGAGAAGAGTTAAAGTGAGAATAGCTAAAACCTCCTCTAAATCTGAGCCAAGAAGATCAGCTGGAGAGCAGCTTGTTTATGCATGGTTGATAGTGAGGTGGTCTAGGGCTGGACTAAAGCAGGTGTGAGGCAGAAGAGTATGAATCTGGTCAAGTTGGGAAGGAAAGGGTTGCATATAGACATGTATAAAGTGAGAAGGTAATACAGAGCATAAACTTTGGAAGCTAAGACAAACATTTCTTAGGAATGGAGTATTATTTTCATTTTGAGTCCATTCCTTCTTGTGCTGCTTCTAAGTAAACTAACAGATTAATATATGATGTTGCCCCAAGTGCAGGAACTGTGTTCTTTGCATAAAAGAGACTGAGGTGTTTTGGTGGGGAGAGGAGGGGGAATTGAGCATGAAGGACTTCAAAAATCCCAGTCTGATCGTTCTACTTCTGAGTAGAAAACCAAAATAATGTGGGGACATCTCCATTCATTGATGCCCTGAGAAACAACTGCTGCAAAGGAGGAGACGGTGGGTTTTAGTGGCTGAGAGACCCTGCCACTTGCTGGAGAGCCTAAAATCAAACTGGCCACCCCTTCCTACAGTCGGTAATCAATCACCTCCTAGTCTCCGGTCATTTTTCATCCCATAATATTCAGATCAAAGCATTCTTACCATACCATCCCTTTCCAGAGTGTAACGTAAAAAGGTTAGTAGTTGAAGGTCACCATCTCTCAGCACCTTGCCTGTGCCCTGCCCCACAGCGTGCAGCTGGTGTGGGGCTGGGGCGCAGCCTCCCCCTCGCCCGGCCAGCAGATGCGCCGGGCCCGCTGCCACCATCCGGGCGCACCTGTTGGGCTGCCACCATCTGCTCGCCAAAACGGGAACGAGCCACACCCAGCGCCGGCTGGGGACAGCCTAATCTCCTCCTCACAGGCTTCAAACTGGCAGCCACAGCATGGGCCACACAAAGGTCGCCTGCATAAAGGCGCCAAGCGGCTCGGCTCAGCCTTGGGGGGCACCTAATCTCTGGCCGTGGCGGGGGGCTGCCGCCTGCGCTGACAAGAAAGGGCTCTCTAAATTAATCCGGAGAGCTATTACCTGACAAGAAAGCGTCCTGTAAACTGCCCTTTTTTAAAAAAAGAAAGAAAGGTATTAAGTTAACATGTATACTAATATTAAGTAAATTAAGCCACAGTGGTATTTTTGAAGACTATTTAGTGACGTGTGAGCGTTGTAAAGACGCTGCCAGTGCTGGTCCTTACTAACGGGGAGGGCTTGTGAGCTGCACAGAGTGAACGCTTGCTTTGGAAACTGGAGACTCTGTTCAGCACATGCCACAGCCAGCTCCCGCAAAGAATTACCTGACTTGCTGGTGTGAGTCCCAGCAGCCAGCTTCAGCACCTCCCAAAAAATACACTCTATCTGGAAGCTGTCACCAAAGTGCTTAAAATGACTTTATTATCAAATTTATAAGAAAGCAAGAAATATGTGAAACATGGACAGGATTTAGGCAAAAAATAAAGGTTATTTCTGAAACTTCACATTCCAGTCTCTCAGCCACAATGAAATACTGTAGAAACCAGGACATAAAATTGCATGACCTATTCAGACTCTGTTTCAGTGTTCATTTTTGACGTATTTACCAGCATTCCTTTTAACACTGAGGCGATAAAAGGGATGAAAAGACAACCTGCCAACCCTGGTCCTTGTCCTGAGCCCTTCACACAGAGCACCCTTATTTCCATTAGGCCACAGTAGCAGCAGCATCAGACTTTGGCTTGTTTATGAAGCATGTCCAAGCTTTTTCTGAATGTTTTTCCCCATCACATGTAGAAAGTTGTCACCTTACTCTCTCTTAGAGAAGCCCCTGGTTCCACAGTATTCTGGGATTTCATTCTACAACAGTTTAAACTCTCCAACATTCCACGCTGCTAACGCACCAGCTCACACTGTGCTGGACAGGATTGCTGGTCCAGATCTGCACAAGTGTTGCTGGAAACTGAGGGCAAGACTGGTTTTCACACAACCTCCCTCCTTACAAGCAGTAAGAAAGCAAGATCCCCTGTGTCTGAACCCTTGAGCACAGATACTTTCTGTGTTCCATCAGCACTCAGTACTGTTTGCTTTTTTGTCCACCTGTGTTTTTATGCCCAAGGGCTGCACAGTGAGCTCTCGGAGACAGACTCATTTTTGTCATGGGTCACTGCACTCCAATGGGACTACAATTTTTTATTTTTGGCATCAGTTCCCATCAGGTACATTAGTAGAAATATAGCAAAATAAAATAATAATGACAATATTGTAAGAGCTGCTGATCACCCTTAGGCTATGAAGCTAGAGAGAATTATTTTGTTATGGTATATATTTAAGGAAAATATTCAAAGTTTCATCACTTGAAATGTTTTAATTTAGAATTGATAAAGCAGTAGAGAATAGGGAATGATTTTACCTCTGGAGGGATTAGGGCTTTTCTGTCTTCAAATTTGCAGCAGCTATCTGAAGGCAAACACTGAATAGAAATATATTAAATTACTATGAGCAATCCAAATTTTTTAAGGAAGTTAAATATTAATATATATAAAAAATGACAAGTTTCCCCTTTAAAATATGCACAAGGTAATTCAGAGAAAATGTTAGAACAAGTCCATCTGCTAAATTAGTTGTAAGGTACTGGTAGCTACTTTTCCATTTACACTAATGATGAGAAATGTAAAAGGCCAGCTTCATAATTCAGGGTGTTCACTTCAAGAGGTTCCAAGAACACTTATGCTAAATGTGTCTGTCTACCTAATCAGCCAGTTTCTTCTTTCCTTTTAAGACTGAAACACAATTACAGAACCTGTAGTCCCAATTTTTTATGTATCCCCATACTAATATATATATCAATGTAAGGAAAGCTGGAAGATGATAGAGTTGAATTAACACCTTTAAACTAAGCATATTGCATTCTCTTAAATCAATGGTTTCACTTGTGCCCTCAAGCAATATGTGATTTGTAAATTTGAGACATGCTACCTTTAGGCAGTAAGCAATCTCTTTAAAAACACTAAAGTAGGCAACATATGGTGGCACTGCGCAATATGAAATTGTTCTAAAGATACAAGTTTCCAGCCTCAGTGGTATAAGCCCGATTTTAAATAAAACATAGTATCATATGGTTCCTGCTTAAACACTGCAGTAAAAAAAAAAAGCTGGCTATATGGTCATCCTCTAAATGACAGAGGGAACAGTTTACACATGTACACTTGGAAACCCACTGTCTACAAACACGCCATTACCCACTACCTTTCAATACATGTAAATACTGAAGTATGACAGCTTGTGTATCTGCAGAGTCTTATAAGCTCATGGATTTCTCTCTTCTTATTTTTATTTTTGGTTGGATCACACAAACAAAACCATGGGTATTTTTTGTTGTCAACTTATATGTATGTCTCATAAAACACATATTCTATGTTCACATTTTTGTACTGCAGAGACCAGCTGGGTCACATTAGTCATGTCAAAGCATGTCAAGGACTATAACATGTAATTCAGTCCAATGTTACGGTGAAGGTGAATCTGTTCCATTACCCACGCAGAGAGGGGAGAGTGGTATTTTAGCTTGGGGACATGACTTTTTACTTAGGCCTGCTCTTATTGACAAATGAACATATAAATTCCCAAAACATAGCATAACTATGTTTTTTTTCCATTGGTCACAACGATAGGAAAGAAATCAGAAGAGGGAAACATGTTTTATTGTTAGTCATCAATTATCTGATCTAGCAGCTTAACAATTGATTTGAAAAGGCATAGGACTAGACTTGGAAAAGAAATTATTACTGTGCTGGTATGTACATGGCCAGAGCCCAACTTCTCTTCCAATTTTTGGCGTTACAAAAACTGTACAATTACTTTGGTCTGTAATTTAACCTAGCATACACTGTACTTCACTGTTCCTGTCTGGAAAATGAAGAACTCTTCCTCAGGAACAGTTTTTTTTGTAAAATAGGGGTAAAGAATTTTATATAAAATCTTTGTACACTTCTATCTTGTCTCTGTAGACATTGCACATTCTCTTTCCCACAGATGGACTTCAAGAAGAGAAATCTGAATGTTCTGGCCACTAACAGCTCTGATCAGTCATTAATTATAGGGCCTCTTGCCTTGATTGGGTTGTCTCTCAGACTCAGTGTCCTACTCAGTGTCCTCAGTGTTTTTTTATAGCAGTCTATGATAATCTATGTGCTGCATGTTGGTGAGAAAGCAGTGAAAGAGCCATTGTGAGCATGGATTTCTTCTCCATAGGAATTTTACAGATTGTATGCCACATTATTGATGGTGCCAGATTTGTCAGTTGTCCTCAGCCATAGATACTGGAAAGGAAAGTAGTGCTGTGCTCATTTGGAAAGCAGGGAATTGGATTAATCAAGGCCTCTTAGAGGATGCATCAGCTTATTCCTTTGGCAAATATATTCTTAACAGAAAAATGACCTCAAGGCTAGTCCTTTGAAACTGGATCTTTAAAGGTGTTTAGACATTTAATATTCACTGACATCAGTGAATTTAGGCACATTCCTTTAACATTCTGGCTCTTATCCTTGTGTCTGTGAAAGGGTTAAGGGCATGGCTTGCTTTTATCTGGTCTCCACCCCCATTTGATCATCTTCAGGGATTCAACAACGACAAATCACAGATAAAAACAATGAAAAGTCACAGATGGACTAGGATTGTTTAGTTAACTCAGGGAAGCTTTCTTTTTCTCCTGGTGAAAAGCTCTGACTCCTGCTGCGCTGGGTGTTTGTCAGTGCCCCTAAGACAGCAAAACTTCACTGCACATTGGCATGCCTCTTCTGTTGCAAGGGGATTGATTCCTCAGGGCAGACCAGTGATGTGGTGGCCTCATCTTGGCTGGAACACTGTGCCACTTGGAATATTTAGGGCAATTACTCCAGTTCTGAGGTTGTTATGTGACCCAGAAATAAAGTAAATATATTGGTTTTATTTAACCTTCTTTTCCTGGGCACCATCTACATTCAAATCACCTTGAGACATGCCTTGATGAGTACTGCAACCTCTTCCTGTCTGGATTCCAAGTATGAAAAGCAAAACTACCTTTCTGTGACAGCTTTATTTGTGGGTTGTTTTGCTGTGCATCTTCCCTGTTTTGAAAATTTCCACAAGATATGAGTTATTGTCCTCTACAAGGGCTAATTTCATTACAAGCGTTCTTACCCAATGTTTTTCATCTGCTGTTTCTACCTACTTTTGCTTGTTGTATTAACATGTTGTATAATCATTGCATTTGTGACTTCTAACTGGATTTTTGGAAAGACAGATGGACTCCTTTCACACAACAAGGTATAGCTGCGCTGAATGTAATGAGCTGGGAGCTGTTACAGGAGATATTGATCTTACTCCAGCTTTTTACTTGTTATGGCACTAATTGTCTTGGGGTTGTTTACCTGATAAACAGAAGAAAGAGATTACATATGTGGACTGTAGTCAAAGTAATGATGCCAGGTAAATATTTTGTCACTACTATTAATAATGGCAATTATGGAGTTCCCTTCACTTCAGCAAAAGTAAACACATGTAAGACCTTACAAAAGACACATTTGCAACTTGAAAAATTCAGGAATAAGAGCAATTTAGACCTCCTATTGAAGAGGAGCCAGGAGAAAACAATCATAAAGTGGCTTTTCCCTTGATTTCATATCAACAGTGAAACACTTTTCTTCATGGGATGCATTAAAATGCTGTACAGTGGAACAAACAGACAAATACAAGGTAATTAAAGGAATTACATTATGATCCTTACTAAAACGGAATAGCTTTATTGTGCTTTGACTTCAGATTTTTCTTTCTAAAAAATGTCTTTTTATGGAAAAAAAATACTGGTAACATAAAAATGCTCAGTGATAGAGTCAAATTTCTGTTTTAGTTTACAGGGCCCTTTTGGCAAGAACTGAAATACAAAAGGAGTTTTTGCTACCTTGCAAAACTTGGACTGTAACTTGGTTTATTTTTAAATTAATTAGAGATTCATTCCACACTGCCAATCTAGTATTTGGGTACATGTCTTTGGAAAAGTTCCAAAAAAGTGACACTCAGTTACCACGGTTACACCCACAAGTGTATCAAGTCTACCTGGAAATGATCAACCACAAGCTTAACTGGTCCCCTGCGCATACAAATGCTGTGACCTGTGAATACAATGCATTATAATGATGCACAAAAACTATGTTTGCTGTGAATAAAATGAGATGAAAGGATGCATACAGGATTGTAAAAATCCTGGCAATATTGTCAGATGGAACACTGTGACAGCCCTCCTTTTGCTCCTGCCCTCTTCTGCTCCCACCAATTGAAAACGGGTAGAACATTTCACCTATTGGACTGTGCTAGCAAGATAAGTGAGATGTCTGATTACATTCTCAAAACTTCAGAACAGGCCTGTACTTACATTTCCACAACAGGAACAGGAACCATTTGCGGTATTCCTTGGCACCAGGTAAGACCTGGGTGAAACAAGGCAATTTTAAATATATATTTTTATCAGAATTCTAGGACTGCTGAAATGGGAAAAATCAAACAAAACAGAGATGTTTGTAATATTGCAATAGATACATAAAAAATTTGCATGTACTTTTATTCAGAAGTAGCTTTAACAGAAATACTTTTCATTACAGAAAATATTCCTATTCCTGTACAGAACTGCTCCAAGATCCAAGGTACACATATCTCTGTGTGGAGAATATACTGCAAAGAGTATGTGATAGATTTGGCAAGTCTCTCTTTTTTGTCTCTGCCTAATGCAAACAGGATTCCACATGTGATCTTTTTTTCAGACCTCTCATAAATACAAAGCAGAGGAAATGTTCTCATGAACCCCTGCTAAGAGAAGCCATCAAACTTCACCTCTGAGTTGTAAAACAGTATCACATGCTTCAGGTACTATGATAAAACACCACTTGCAACGTCCTTGTGCTGTCTGGATTTCATAAATCAGATTGCAGAACAATAGAAATTTGATGTAGAAGGAGCCTGATAAACCATCCTGTTCACCTTACTCCCACTGCCGCATGTTTTAGGCTGTTTTGTCAGCCCTTGTTTCAAGAGGGCCAAGTGGTGAGGCTTTCATAATATCCCTTACAATTTTATTCCATACTTTAATACATCTCATTGTCTGGGAATTTCCTCCTCTCATGCAGTTTGAAGTTTGTCTGCTTTAATTTCAGCCAATCGTTTCTTGCAATATCCCCTCTGTGCTAGGCATAAATATTTAATCTTTCACTTGAGGCTTGAATAGTTTCAACAACAGTCAAAAGGAATTGAGTATTTGCATGAATAACAGAAATATCTAGAATCATTATAGCTAAAAGCAATGTAGATTTTGGAATGGAGATAAAAGCTAAGCTATGTTTGAGAATTTCAACCACCTTTTTAATATCAGAAATTATAAAATTACTTTCTTGAGTGTGGAGTTCATCTTGTCTGATTGTTCTGATCTTCTACAGGTCTCCCTGTTCCCAGAACCTTCTATAGGCCATCCTTGGGGATGGAGTGCTTGGAGTATTCTGGGAATTTGGGGTTCACAAGAACTTCAAAGCCTGTGACTCTCTGATAATTCCCTCATTCTTAAAAAAGGGAAAATGTGAATTTCACGACAATACGAAACATAGATCCTAAAAATTTTTCAATTATCACCAGTAACCCTCATTTGTTGTGTCTGGATTCATGGGGAATAAAGGAAGGAAAAGCATTTTAAGACCATTCTATCTTTCTTTAATGATTTAATAATTTTCTCTACTTGAAGCATGAACATTTTTTACTATTTGTATCTGCAAAGGTCTGCACTAACTTCAGTCAGAGCCAGCTGAAGCCAGAACCTTGACATGTGCTTGCTCACTACTCTGAGCACTAGAAACTTGTGGTGTCTTTCCACACTTGAAATTCTTCCCCACTCTCCACAGTCCCTAATAATATCCTGGACATGTACCGTCATCTTTATTCATGAGAGTGCAGATGCAGCCAAATTAGTGGTAGCAAAGCACATTTTACACAGTAGAAAATACAATCTGTCTTCTTTTTGATTTTTTTAAAAATAAAAAAAAAGTTTTATTTAAAAAAAAAAATCAGACAGTAAGATTTAAATTCAGCACCACCCGTTGCAAGAGTCTGTTTAAAAATGCACAGCTGGCTTGATGATGAGTGACAAATCAAAAGTCAGAGTGAAACTTCCCAATCATCTGAGCCCTTGCCACCCGATTAGCAGAAGAAAAACAGGGCAGATGGAGGGAGACGCAGCAGTTCGGAGGGAACAGATGGCCACTACGAACTTGATATATGAAATTAATAACACTTTCTCAAATACAATTAGTAGCAGGAATACATTACCTGAATTTTCATAACTGTGAGCAAGCTGACATTAAATGAGGTTTTTCAGATTAACAGTCAATATAACATTGATATTTGGAGAGAAATAAAAAATTATATGGAAAGTAATAAGGACCTTTCTGCTTTTTATGCTATAACTGATTATAAGTGCCCAGCTGTACAAAGCCTGCAGAATTCTATAGTTTGAAACTCCCCAGATATGTGCTTTCATGATTAACTCATTTATTTCTTAAACCAAAGACAGGCAACATGAGGTTTCACACAGACTCTCACTGTGTCGTGAGAATCCGTCTTGTGGTGAAGGTTTCTTTGCTCCTTCCAGCCAAGGCCTTATAAAAATCTGGAGTAAAATTTTCAGAAGATAAGATTGTTTTTGGAAATCCAAACCAAGATGTCTTACCATGGTGTGTTTCCACACCTTCTGAAATGAAATCAGGCCCATTTAATTTGTCTTTATTTGGGCATCCAACACAATTATTCTGCTTTGAGAATGCTGATTCCTTCTTTTATAGATAGTCTGTACAGAGGGGACGGGATTCAGAACAAGAACAAGGGAAAACCTGTAATGCATTTCAAAGCCTGGCTCAAGGCTTGGGAAGAAACAGCATTATAACACTGCACATACGCCATCTCAGTGGATTGCATAGACATACATCTGGGTGAGGGGGTGACAAGGACCTTGCTTGGCTCCCTACAAGTGCTGGCATACCTAGGAGGATGATTAAGTAGGTGTTTCTTTAAAATATGTACTGACACTTTTTCATAGACCAGAGGCAGAATCAGCTGAGAGTCCATTTTCACAGCTTAGAAGAGTTACAAAAAGAATTAATAAAAACTGACACTCTACTAAGGAAACAGAAGTAAAAATTATTGTTTCCAAGTTCAAACTGGCTGTTGTTTTCAAGTTAAAACTGGCTTTTTTAGACGGTGAGCATACATGTACATACACACAACAAAGAAAGCCTTTTATTTTTCCTAAAATAATTTTTTTATTTTAGGAAAAAAATTATTGCAATTTTTCTTGCAATCTCCCCAGCAAACCTTAAATTTGGTATGGAATCCTTCTATCATTCATACTGGCTTTTCAAACTAAAATTCAGATGTATAAAAAGGACATTCTTGAAAAGTTAAGATAGGATTGGAAGTGCAAGAGATGGGATGGAAAGTTCAAAAGTTACTGTATAAACATTTTCCTGAAATGGTCTGAAATAAACAATGGCATTTTAGTCGACAGGAATTAAATAGCTTTTTTCTGCATAGAACAAAAGTTCCCATAGAACTCTTGAAGGTTCTATGGGAACCTTTTAAGCCCTTGCTATCTGATACCTGGGATGATACGGAAATACAGTTGAGTTTCTTCCTTTCACTGTCATACAATTACCACTTTTTCTCCCTTTCCTCTCTGTTGTTATTTTCTTTATTGTTGCTCCTCAGCCATAGTCGACAGATGCAAATGTAATTTGTTTATGAATCACAGCACATATTTATGTGAATATACCATATGAATATGCTTGCAGTATGATTTCAGCTGGGTGAATACTGCAAAAGATGATTTGCAAACACTGCTGTGAATAAAGGGCATAATACAAAGCTCATTGCTTTGTATCCATGGGATGACTCCTGTTGGCTTCCAGAAGTCTGGCTCAAGCTCCAAGCCAAGACTTTCCGTTCAAAGGAATACTTGCTTGCTGATTGTCTGTTGTTCATATTTATCCAGGCAGAGCTTTGTTTGTGCAAATACTGGGATGAAGCTTCTACTCGGGGTAACGCACATTTCTGCACAAATACATGAATTTTCTCTATGACTACATATGGTCATATGGAAGTGTTATCAACACAAGAATCTATGAGTAATCATTTTTAATAATGATTTCAATGAACTATGGAGAGCTCAGGAGTCACACACACACACATTTTATCTAGTTTTTCAAACAAAGATTTTTCTGTCCCAGACAGCTGTCATCCAAGATTGGGATGCAGTAATACTGTGTCTGGAACAAACAGGTAGAGCTTGGCCTCATGCTGCCTGAAAGCAATAGCACATTTGGCTTCAACAAAGGCAGATTCAGGATTATTCTCAGCACTGTAACTTAAAAATGCTGAAAACAGAACTAAACTTGGGCTTTAGGTACCAGAGTTTTTAAGTATTTTCTTACTACTTTAAATATCCATTCTGCAAGGTGCCATTTCAATGGATATTAAACAATTCTGTAAACTCAGCCTTACAGAATTGGGTTTGGGTTGCTGCCAGAGGGCATAGTTGTTATTGTATTGTATTCATAGACAATGTCTATTGTCTTTACCCAGATAAGCAGGTCTTGGCCAGAAGTACCATTTCTCACACCAGACACACAACAACATGATTGGCATCAGACTCTAATGAACAGTAATGAGAAAAAGTGTTCCAACAACAGAATGAAAATGCCTCTTAGTGCAAATGTTAAAGCATCTCTCTTTTGATTTCCAGTGCCAACATTTAAGTTGTAGAATTTGGTAATGTTTATTCTTCAGTTCTAGAAACTCTCTGCAACTGTCTTCAGTCTTGTCTTTATCACTTTCTTGCATGGCAGAAAATATCTTCAAATGACGATACAAACTGGCACCAAACAAAATCTTTCTATGTATTTAAACTTTTGCTGTTCACTTGACTCAGTGACCCGGTGGTATTGTCCAGAATTGCATTAACCAGTTCCAGGCAGTGGAGACAAAAATTCCTTTCATTCATCAACAGATAAGGAGTTTTGACAACTATCCCTTGGGAGCAAGAAAGGGGGAAAAAAACCACCAAAAAACAAGAAGAGATTACAATATAATAATGTAAAAAGCACAGTCAAAGAGCCAACAAAGACTGGAGGAAGCTGTAGGGCTGCCTGGGCAGACAGAGAGACTGCTATCAGAATTGAACAAGAGAAAATCCAGATCCCCCTTCCACTCCTCTACCTGTTTCTTCTCAATGTCACTATCAGTGCACACAGTGATATAAAACAGGTCCAACAAGTATTCCAGTAACTCCTCAGGACCACCAGGCAAAACCAAAAACATTCAGGGCTTGACACTTAACCAAGGCAACATGCCAAGCTTATCACATGTGAAAAAGCCTTGTAGAGGAAAATAATCATCTTCATGTTCACAGGGTCTGGGTGTTAACTCTCCAAAGACTCTCCTGTATTTTCCACTCCTTTGACTATTGCAGATGAAGGGGTTATTTGCACGGAAATTCAAACCTTTGAATAGATTTTTGTTAACTACAGAGCATGGGAAGGAGCCAGAGATGTCTCTTTTGTATCTTAATACTGATTATAAACAGAGGACTTGTTACTGCAGAGGCTTGTATGGCAATATGGCCCGAAGGATGGTCAACTTTCCGTGTGAACCAGAAATCACTCAAGGAGCTGAGGAGCGGACGGCAGTTCCACTTTCTCACAGCCTTCAGAGTTTCAATTTTTTCCCCCTTTTTTTGCAGTGGAAAAATAATTTTTTCAATAACATAAAAATGGCTTGTGTCAACAAACTCTAATGACCCCAAACCAGAAACGGGGCCCCTGCCCAGCTGACTGCCAACATTTGCTTCATGTCTTTCTTCACCTCTTACGCCTGGAGACTCTGAGTCCAAATCCAATGTTTTTGGTAGTGACACCTCACTGAATAGGTTCATTTTGGCTCCTGCCTGAGAGGATGTAGAGGACTGGCTAGCCGTGAACAAGGAAGACCTAAATTCAAGTTCCTGTTCTGCCAGATTCAGAGTATGAAACAAGAGCCATTACTCTACCCTCCTGAGACATTACTAGGACTTGCCTTGTTCTCCTCTCCCCAAATCACCCAGAGCTCTGTTGCTGCTTAGTGTTGTACCACTGGCTATTGCTCATGATGAAAGAATAAAGCTCGTTGACAAACATTTTTTTAGGGATAAATCAGGGCATACTTTGAGTTTAGCATCTGATATTATTTGAAGGTAGCATGCAGTTCGTTTGCACCTGAAGATGAGTGATCCTGTGCAATGCTGAAGGCCTCAGAGCCTCAGGCCTTAATCACAAATAAGTGTTAAGCATTAATCAAGATTAATTACAAGTATCATACTCACACACATGTAGCCATTGAAGAAAAATATCACTAATTTTAATTGGATGCTTCCAAACATATTAAAATTGTGTTTTCTTTTCTTTTATTGAACAATACTTTATTTCTCCTCATTAGATTCCTGCCACCTGTATCTTAAGTTCCCCTCCAGTGTAATTCAGAATTCTCCTTGCATTTACTTTCTTTTGAGTGAGGATTTGGACCTCTGAAATGCTGTATATGGATGAGCACTAGCTGAATGCTCAGCTCTCCACAATTCAGTGAGGCTCAGTTTCAGAGTGTCGAATATTATGGTATTTGGGAACTCACGATAGTTAGGGAGAAAACTCAGAAATACTGTGTAAGGCACAATTTTTTACACTTCTGTCTGCATTGTGGCTGACCAAGTGGAAGAGGTGGAGGTAAAGACAAGCATAGTATTTGCATATTCTGAGGAAAAACTTCCTGAGCCTTCTTTCTGAGGGGATATGGGAGTTGCATACATTATTTCTACCTGATGCTGGAGGGACATTGAAATATTCATTTAATCAGCATCTAACATCAGTGGATTTGAGAGCATAAACTTTAATTTCTCACTGGAATCAAATTGAATGACACTGACAACTACAAATATAAGAGATACAGATTCACAAGTTGCCCCTGCTAAAAACATCAATTGCTTCAAAGTAATTTTTGGTATTGTCAGTTAAAAATAAATAAATTAAAAGAGAAAGCCTAATGAGTACGTTTATGACCAATGGGAACATCAACAAGCATCTGTTGATGAGAACCTACTAGAATTAGTGCTGAAGAAATATGAGTTGGTTTAGTACCTGTAGGATCTCTGTTATGTTGGTGACATGCATTTATGAAATGTTATTTTTCCTGCAGGTAAAGAAAACATTAGTTAGGAAATATTTACTTTGACTGTTATTTTTCTTACCAATCTATTAGAGAGGCAGCAAATGCTGAGGGCACTGTGATGGCTCTGTAGAGATCATCTTGGACTCTTACTCACATCATGCAGCCTTTAAGTTAAAGTGCCACAGCTGGAGCCTGGAAATAGCTGTTTTGTTTACATGTCTAACAACCATGGGTTTGCAATGATGTATTATGTAGGTAAATAAATACTATGGTCCTTACAGGTAAGTCAACAAACAGAATGAAACTGATGGTTCTGTAGGTGAAAAACAAAAGCATTAAATCCTCATTGTTTCCTTCTGACTAGTGTCCTTTTTGCCTAATTTCTCTTTCTGGGGTTTCCATCGATGGTAAGTATGCTCTCATGGAGAGCTCCTTTTCCTGGAGCTAGTCTAAGTATTTCTCTTCTGACCTTACGCTTTCTCTCCTTGCCTCTCAGAAGAACTTGCTTTCCTGTGTTCCAGTTTTCTGGCCCATCTGCTGCCCTCCCACACATGGCAGAGGGCAACAGATGGGTGATAATCATGCGGAAAAAGGCAAATGGAGGCCATGCGGAGGGGAAATGCAGCTCTGTGGCATCGTGCCCTGGCAACACAAAGCCACCACTAGTCATCCACTGCACACACACACCGTGAATCCGCCAGTGACAAGTAAGGCGTGTGGCTGGTTGGAATAGGAGCAGTTTGGGACTCTGCCAGTGCTGGGTGGCTGGTTTCCACTGGTAAACATTGTCACTTATGCTACAGCACTTCTCAGGAGTAAGCGAAGCACACCTTGTCCACCTCTTCAAGAAAGGCTCATCTCCATTTTTGATATGAGGGTAAGATGATATTTCATGGTGTCTCATTTAGGTTGTAGACATAAAGCCAATTTGTGGTGTAGGACCAGTGACCTCTGATGCTGGATGGAAGGAGGCATGCACATAGCAATAACCAATATATTTGCACAGGTCTGAATCCACAGCAGCTCACCTGCTTCTGACAACAGCTTGCTAGGACATGCGAAGTCATCGTCAGGAGATGATGGAAGAAATGGACTTGGCAATGTCAGTCAGCCACAGATGACTGTGAGCTATCAATATGATCCCGAAGAAAAACAACAACATAAAAAAGAGGCAAATATTGTATGAGGGTGTTATCATGTTTAAAACAGCAGAAAGGATATCTCTCTGGTATGTTGGTGCATGGCTACCTCAAAAAAGCAAATAAGAAGACTAAAAAGACTTGCCTATATGGTCCATTGGTGTATGGCAGCATAAAGACCATGGACTTCATAGCCTTAAGCTTTCTTTCCAGTGCAGTCTAACTCACATCTCTAGGAAATACATACGGTCCCATTAGCAAAGAGTACCTTTCCCAGAGAAATGAAGGCTACCTAAGTTACAGTTCCATCAATCAAACAGTCTCAATTTTTAAAAAAAGTTTTAAGTGCTATAGAGTGGTACAACCTTGTAACACATACGGAAACACTAACAGGTTGAACCTTGATATTCAGCATAAATTTCTTTAAGAAGTGTAACTTCTACTATGGTATGAAATGGTATGTAATTGTCACCAGTGACAGGACTTGAGGAAATGGCCTGAAGTTGTGTCAGGGCAAGTTTAGGTAGGATATTAGGGAGAGGTTCATCACCCAGAGGGTGGTTCGGCACCCCTGGAACAGGCTCCACAGGGAAGTGGTCACAGCAGCAGCCTGACTGAGTTCAAAAAGCATTTGGACAATGCTCTCAAGCACATGGTGTGATTCTTGGGTTGTCCTGGGCAGGGCCAGGAGTTGGACTTGATGATCCTTGTGGGTCCCTTCCAACTCAGCCTGTTCTGTGATTCAGTGACATCCCATGTGTTAACTAGCAAGCTGGAATACAACATACAGATGGGGTAAATATGTTGTACATGTTGTATTACCTTATGTTTGAGAAGCCAGATGAACAGAGGAGTTCTGAACTGCTCCCTTCCAGCAGTGAAACACTAACAGAATAATGCCAATGCTGCTAGATCAGATGGGCAATATCATCTGGAAAATTGCAAATAAAAACCCTTGACTGTTCAGACAGTACACACAACCTTCAAAACTTTTCTTGTTCTTAAAAAATATTTTTACTATTCTTGTTTCCTATCCTATAGAAAGAACTTGTTCATATTTCTACCATATACATACATATACACTGTATTTGAAGAGATCATTTTTCCATTGCTTCTTCCCTCACACTTTCTCGAATTTTACCTTTCAGTTACCAATCTTTTAATAACAGTATTTGAACAGTAAAGAAGATATTTCAAAAGGATTTTTGGAAAATGACTTAAAAATTAAACTTTCCAAAGCCTTGGATCTACAACAAATAAATAATACTATGGTTCCCAGATAGTTTCTACCTACAGTGAGATGTTCCAAAGTGAAGTTATGAAATTAAAAAAAAATGTATAAAATGAGACAGTGGAAGGAAAATACACATAGATGCTAATGACAAATGATCATATGATTTGTTAACAGATTACTATGAGCTAGTCTGAAAGATCTGCTTGTTCTCTACGGCCATTTCATAATAAAAAAACACCAATAGGATTTTACCACTGTCCTGTGCAGAATCAAGGCAAGGATGATCAGTACCACTCTATATTAGTTTTGGAGGGTTGGCAAGGTAAAACTAATTTTATTTTTTAATTTCCTTGCCAGCCATTTCTTGTCCAAAAAGTAAACACTTTGCATTCCATATAATTTTCCAAGAATAACAGCTTTGGATGTTTAGTTTGGCTAAATTAGAGAAGTTGACCACCTGTTTGTAGCAAAACAAGACAATCTTGCAGATGGGAGTTCTGAGGTGTGATAAGAAGTTCTAAAAGAAATCCTGTTGGGTGAAGAGAGTGAAGTAAGCAAAATACAGACACAAAAATGTCTCTTTGTGGACATTTTTGAGTGTAGGGTAAATGAAACAGAATAAAAATCTATATAAATGTTCTCATCTTCAGTTTCATAATAAATAGCGAAATCATCATATCTTGAATTCTGCAGAAATGTACAGGACAGTATTGATTACTGTAAAAGGAACAGCCTTGTGATAGCAAAGAGATGGATGAGATTCTTTATATGCTCTTGAAGATGAGTGTCCCATAAAACCAGAAATTTGCAGTGTGTATATGGTGGTTCTTATATACAAAATAGTCTTTCAGCAAATGAATTATGATGCATCAAAGTGACTCATAGGGACTTTGCCACAGTGCAGTGTGTTTGAGAAAACTGCTGCCACAGAGTAAATATTTTTTTATGTTGATTAACAGTAACACAGCTGGCCTCTGACTTTGCAAATTTAATGGAAATTTCAGGGTTAATGAATGAAACTAATCCTCCCTTGTGCTCTCCTTGTTTTACTTTCTCACACACACATACACAAATGCACACCAAGTTTCTACAAAAAAAAAAAAAAAACCTCACTTACGTTGCTGCTAATGAGAAACATCCAAGCAAATCAACATATCTGCACTACACAGGCACCAAAGAAAAGTACAGAGATTTTAGGAGACTCATTCCTTCCAAAAAATCACATTCTAGTGAACTGCATTGCCATATCAAAATTAATAGTCTGCTTTATCACTATTAGAAATTGTGCATGATAATAAAAAAACACAAATGAGTGAAAGAGACACTGGGGGGAAGATTGATTCCCAAGAGAAAGGAAATCAATGAATCAAAAACGTTCCTGAGCTCTATGACCCGGCACCTGAGAGGAGGGAAAGACCCTTGCTTTGGTGTATGGCCTTAACATCTCAGCTCATAGAAAGATTTTACTTGAAATCTTGCAAGGTCAAACTTGTTTTGAAGGTGTCTGGGTCCTCTTTTTATCAGCCAGGCTGGAAATTTCATACTGTATGTGATGATTTTGCTGGGTTTTCTCTCCTGCACTGCCCTCGTCTACACTCCTGTGCAAATGGCCAGGTTGGACAAGGTTCCTGCAACTGTTTTGCAAATTCCCACTGTTGTAGTTGCAGACTGATCACCTTTAAGTGTGCATATTCTGCTATAAAGGGGACTCAATCCCACAGAGGATCATTCTCAGGTCCTCAAACACTTTAGTTGCAAACGGTGTTGGGAGATAAAGATGCAGGTAGTAGCTCTGCAGGGTAGGGATGTAAGCTATCATCCTGCTTGTCAAGGAATTCCTGGGGAGTGGGGGTTGATGACCTGTGTCATTTTCAACTCTGATTTCTCTGATCCCTTAATGGTGTCCCAGTTCATTAAAACACCTGAAGAAAATTATGTACTTCCAGAGGCAATATAAAAAGGAATCTACCTGCTGAAGCCAGTGAGAAAATAGAGCAGGTGAGTGCTTACAAAAGCAAAAAGAAATCTTACAAAAGGCAAAACAAATTATAAATAAATATATGGCTAGAGAAATAAAACAGCACACCTTTTTTTCCGAGACACCGGGCTACAACACAACCCTCACAGCATGTTTTAGTCTGGTGGGCATTAATCAAAGTGCTTCTTTTCTTTTTTTCTTTTTTCTTTTCTCTTTTCTTTTTTCTTCTTTCTCTTTCTCTCTTTCTCTTCTTTCTCTTCTCTTTTTATTTCTCTCTTTTTCTTTCTTCCCCCTGCTCCACCTCCCCATACTTTTATTTTCCTTAGAACAATTCTATAATAGCCACTTACTCTAACTTCCAGAAAAAGGTTTATAGAGTGTAGAGAAATTTGATTTGCAAATTCAATCAATTCTATATCCAGGAAAAATAGATAATAATGATTATAGAATCAACAGATACCACTGACTTACTGAAATTAATCCATTCTAATAATGTTGATCTCTTCCCAGATCAAAGGAAAGGTTGGATAATTACATTCTTTTGCAAGTTTCTTGAGGTCCAGTTTGCAAAGGCTTTAGAGACAATCCTGTGTTCCTTACTTTCCCACTCTTCCTGAGACAGTATTAAGCGAAATTTCCACATGAGGAGATTATGTTGGCTTCCATGTAATTTTCATGCAGAAGTCCCAGGAATACTCTGTGCGCTTTGTATCCCTAAACTCTATAAACCTTGTCCTTGATGGTGAAGCAGACTCAAGGTCTTTCAACACTGGCATGGCAGAAACTTGAGAACAGTCAGGATACTCCTGCCACAGGAAGAATGGTCCAAAGAAGGTGAACTGGGATGGAGACCACCATCAGAGAGTTGGGCTGCCTTTTTGCTGCTGAAATCACAGCAGGGGCAGCTGATGATGCCTCAAGTAGCCAAAACTGGAGGCACCCCAGCTCTTCCTTCTCTGGCAACAGCAGCAAACCTGACTTGGCTATGGAACAGTTAAAGACAGATTATTCTCCTGAACAGGAATGTCCTGGGCACTCTTCTGAATCCACACTGTCATGAAAACCCACTGGCCATAACCTAATTTGAAGTTCTAAGGTTTGAACTATGAATGGAAAGCTATACATGAAAGCACATAGGAAATAAAATAAAAAAAACCAAATGAGTAGCACTGTCCTATAAATAGTGCTTGGCAAACAAAAAGTACAATCTATTATGATATAGTACTCCATTTGTCTGGAGATACAACTTCTAGTGATTATGGTTTACATGTTCTTAGAAACATCTGTATTTAGTCCTATCAAAGAAAAGAAGTGATATTTGTAGTAAGGGAAGAGCATAAATAGCCTAACTGGTTTTACTGGAGTGGCATATTAGTCTAGTAGGACCACCACAGAGCAAAGCCTTGCCTTTCATTTATGCTCTCTGAATGTAGCTTCACAACCCTAAGATCTGAATATGTTTCAGTGATTTTCTTTCTGTGTCAAGCCCCTACCTATTTTCCAGATTCATTTCAAAAGTGAAAGAAATCTCCTAGAGACATGTTTAATCAAATATGATGGCACCTTTATGATTCTCTTAGCTGACAGGAAAAGTCTGATTGCTATTGAATCTCAGTCTTCCTCAGTCTTGAACCCAGACCCAGTATCTAGGTAAGTCAGACTCAGCACTTTTCCCTGTTTTGATCATTGTAGCACAAAAGAGTCAGCAAACAGTCCAGGAAATCCTACTGTTAAACAGAGGGGAAGACGGAAAGATCAGAGAAGCATCTCGAACCACTTGTCATTAGAAGATTTAACTCTTGCAGAAGTATTACTAAGGGTGTTGGTTTGATCCATGAGAAGCATTCATGTACATCCCCACCACAGCATGGATGATTTGTACACATAACTCCCACTTCTGCCTGTAGGATAAATCCACATCACCTCCCTCAGACATATAAAAACCAAAGCAGTATACCCCACATCTTCCCTTCCAAGAGAAGAAGACAATATTCATCTGTGTGCACAGGGAAAAATATATATCCAGTTATTTAGGTGCTTCTCTGCCTTTCTGGATACAAAACCACAACCAATGAAGTACACTGTATTCCAGATTTTTTTTTCTTTTTCCTTTTAGTCCATTCCTCTTTTAAACTCACAAAATAAAAAATAATTATCCCAGGAGAATGTTATATCTGTGTAATTTTTTCCACTGTATTGATAATTACTGTATTTCACATGCCCCTTTTAATTACTTAATGTCTGAGATTAAAATTCAACAGCCTCTCTCAAAGAGAAAGTGCTTTAATATCTGAAGTGCCGCTCCCGTAAATTGGCATCTGAAAGATAGGCTAAAAAAGGGGCATAAATACGAACATTCCCATCCTTCCTGACTGACTGCAATACCAATGAGCTGCACCGACTTTACGCAGACCTCCCACATCCTTGATAGGATGTTTTCTAGCAGAGTGATCCGCAAATATTATCATTCAATGACAATACAGTTTTATCAAGGTACGTCTCAATCCACAGGGCGCAAGCCCCACACAACAGACGGAAGATTTGGCGCAGCGATGCGCACACCGCGTGTGTTACTTACTGGTTATTGCAGTGGTCACACCGAGTCCCGTATGGCGCTACATTAACGAATGGCATGCAAGCACCTTCTGTTGAAACATCTGCGACAGGGAAATTTCAGGCATTTTTCCAGATTTTTTTTTCTTTCTTTCTTTTTTTTTTTTTTCATGCTCTCGACCAAATTTTCATTAGGGCTATAAAACCTGGCAGGCAGCATTGTTGTGTATGATTTTTTAATAAACTGGGACATGCCTTTGTTGGAGGAGTGAAGAAAAGGGCTCTTTAGAGACTTCTTCCTATTACAAAAAGTTCAGAAAACATATGACAGCTCACAAAACAGTGTCTCCTAACTTTTTTTCTGTCTCCTCCAAGACTAAGATTTCCTGCTTCTTTAGATGTATACAGAGATTTACAGGTTTTGAAATGGAACCAAAAATGTAGAATTTTTTTTTTTATCTATCAGATTAAATGATTCCAACAGTGGCATTACTTGAGAATACGTTCAAAGAAAGAGCACATAACTAATGTAGATTTTTAGCATCTTTTTGATGCCTGCTGCCAGGAATCTCACAAAGGATTTTCACTTACTTAACAGACAAGGTCCCTTAGAAAGAAAAAGAAAGAAAGGAAAGCAAATGAACACGTGCATATCAGATCTTGTACACAATGCAAGCCTAGAACGTAGCCTTACTCCTTTTTCTTTCTCTTTTCCAGAAACATGCCATCACCTGCTCTCCCATCTCTGCTCCCCTGCAAGACAACAGCCACCAGGCACAAATTGAAGTTCCATTTTGCAATTCTCCCTGCCACACTATGAACACTAATGCAGAACAAACATTCTTGGCAGTAAATATGTACATTATCATTATGTAAATAGGTATGTTATCATTATAGCAAAATGATTATGTTCTTTACTAAGTTTATATTCCCTTTCCAAGAATATTATGTAGTTTGAAGTATAATTTCCATTATGCCACTGGGGCTGAAAAACACTTCAGTTCAACAATAATTAGTATACTGTATATAACAAAATGTTTGCCATGGTTAAAGATGATGTGCAATCCTAAATCTTTTTGGACAAACAAACAAATGCTGTTTTACATGGTAGTGTTCAGCCTGAGTAACCAACAGAAAGCATTTTCAGACTAATATCCCTTCCCACATCCAAGGTGAGCATCATATTGACATTTTATACCAACAACACCATGAGCAATAACATTTTAAATTGTATGAGGTGAATGATCTACTGTTAGCATGAAGGTGACTTCATTTCTGAACCTTAAATGAACTAGAAATGACTGCATGTCACAGGCTGCTGGCACTGTTAACAGTGTTTGCATGAAGTCCATTGCTCAAGCATAGGTAAGTATATCAGCACTGCAAAGCCCAAATCCTTAGGTTTTAATAATTCAAAAAGTTCTTGTGATCAAAGAGCAAGGCAAGGCCAACTCCTAAGTCCAGCAGCTGTAAGCTACTTGTACATACCTACATACCTTATGCTATTACCTGAGAATCCAAGTGATGTGTGACTGAGGTAAAATAAGTGCTGACTTCTTACAGAAAAAACAGAATCACTGGCATAAGTAAAATTGGATGAAAGTGTTAATATTTTCACAGCTTCTTTTGAGGCGAGTAAATGTAAATACTTGTCTCTCATTTTCTCTGAAAAAGTGGATTAGATATTTAGAAGTATGTAAATGCATTCAAAATGTCTTCAGTCTCTTCATATTCCTTTGAATGCTGCTTTGAACTGAAAAATCAATTTTCAGAAAGGAAGATATGCCAATTAGAATTAGAAAAAAAAAAAACAGAAGAAAGGAAATTAATTTATAAATTATAAAATATATAATGGCCACATCCCCACTGTTCTGCTGCCTACTTGTACCACATACCACATTAGAATTGTGAAAATATTGTATGAAAATATGCATATGACTCTCAGCATTCTTCATTATGCACCAGCTCCCTTCAGAAACCTTTTCCTGGGAAAAATTAAATAAGGAGGATAGCTTTGAGGACTCTCACAGAGATTGTGCACGGTGATTTCTCCTTTCCCAATGCCAATAATTAGATAATTGTTTTGCATCTTCAGGCAAATATTGTGGAAGCATAAAAAACTACAAACTACTTTTCTCTGGTATTTCTATTCCCCTGCTACTTCAAAGTGTCTGATACACTTGTGTTAACCACACACGTGTGTAAAGCTTTTCTGCACAGGATGCAACCACACGTGTGTCACCGAGTCAGTGGTTTTCTTTGACATCTGAAAACAGCTGCTGATGTTGGGCTGCCCAGTGTCTCTGGCCAGGCAGAACTAGCACATGTCCTGGCCAGTCCACTGGATCAGCAGCTCCCAGGCAGCTCCCCAGGTCCTGCCTGTGAAGCCAAACCAGCTGAGAGGAAGAAGTAGCAGGGAATAATTTCCCATTTCCCTTGGATGTTTGTTTCAATTTTGTTTCAAACTGATAAAACCACAGGAAAGTCTAATTTCTTACTGTTCCTCTCTAAACATAAGACTCCTCACCAAAGTGTATTACAAAATAATACTGTGGCTGCTATAGGAGAAATATTTCTCTGTCTTTTAGACCTGTTGCTCAGTAGCAGCACTTGTTTCCCCTTATTCTTCTATTGAGAGAGAGAGTGAGCTCCCTGTTTATAGTCTCTGAAATATCCATGCCTTCATGTACCTCTTTCATATCATCTGAACATTTTTTTTAAGCTGGAAAGTCCTACTCTGTTCAGTCTTTTTGCATAAGAAAGACATACCATACCTATGGATATCTGCTACCATTGTCTAGGACACTTTTCCAACTTCTACCACACCTTCCACACACAATATAAGACACAATATACTGATGATTTATAAGATAATCCAGTGATATTTTCAGTCATTTTCCACTACAAGTGTAACAGAAAACTCAGTTTCACATAGGCAGTCACATCCTGAACTATGTAAATAATTGACTGGGAGAGTTGCTGGTCAAGTGGAAACAAGTAATCCAAATGAAAAATTCATTTCAAGTCAAGGGGAAGCAAACAACACCAAAAATAACTTCTTCCTGCAAAACAAACAAACTAGTTCTAAAAATCCTATCATTTCCAGATGAAATGAAAAACTTTCTTTTATTCTAAGGACTTCAGCAGTTTTAAAAGAAAACTTATGGAAAAGTTACCCCAAAAAGCTTACTTTTTTTGAAATTTAAGGCAAAACAGGTGGCTGGAGTGAATCATGAAAAGAAGGAGCAATATGAGCAAATAGATATAAGGAAGATTTTATAAATCAGACCAGAATGTTCTACGTTTTTCTCTCTAATCTAAGGACCACTATCAATATATTTGTTATTCTTGTTGCTTTGATATAGGCAGCTAGGACACGTATCTGGCAGATTTCCACTGACATTTAGCATTAGAAGTGCAGGTCATTAAAGCCAGCATTGGGCTTCTCAGACGATACTGTGCTGCTGGAGCTCAGACCACTTCCTATGCCTGTAAGATTTAAAAGGAGCACTTAGGCAAAATCATCAAACACGGCATCATCCCCAAACACAACAGTATCCAGTGGCCAAGTCTTTCCAAGACAAAGAATGAGCAGAGAAGGTATCATGGTGGACTCTAAAAAAAACAGAGTGCAAAGAAGAGATCGGTTACTCAGACTGTTGCTGTAATGTGGACAGAGACTGTCTAAGTATTGAAGCTTCTAATTTCTTCCATGTCAAAAATGCAGCTGCCATAAGAGATTGACACAGAAGTTTCATGTAGGTAGATGCATCCCATAGCTGTCTAATGGAACAATGATATCATGTACCCCAAGCCAAAACTGAAGCAAAGCTTTAGATAGTGGGAACAATTCTCAAAAATACGTCCACGGAACAAGAGGGCACTGCCATAATTCCAAAGTTTTAAACTTTCTGGAGTTAGGAATTCTGTTTCTCCAGCTGGTAATATTTTCTCAGTTTTGTGACTGGTAAAAGTCTCTCTCCTCTATTCAGATAGGTCAAGAATTCCATTGAAGAAAAAGTCCCTTCTAAGGGTCTGAGAAGATTTTGCAGCTGAAGAATCCAACATGCTCTGGTGGTGAGGAAGATGGTGGAAGTTTTTCTGCTTTTCATGGATCTTGGTTACTTGCCCTGAGCCCAACAGAAGTTGCTGACTTAAGGGACCAACTTTCCAAAAGCTGGTGACACATTATGGAGGAGGACTGAGCTTTGGTGGAGCTGAGCTTTGTTGAAGGTCATAGGTCTGGGTTATGATACACCGTTAACTTTTTAAAAGAACAGCACACAAAATGTTGTGGTGCAGGCAAGGGGATCTCTTGATATCTGTATTTTGCATGTCACTTTGTGAAAAGAAGAAAATATGCATTCCTCTCCCACTGAATACGGGCAGCCCTGCAGATTGATTTTGGTCCATGCCATGAGGTTAATGCACAGCTTGATCTGCACTGACATGAAAATACCATCTGCATAACCCCGGCTTGCCTTGCTGGGAGAAGAGAAGATACAGGGCTCAGCAGCTGTCTCAGCTACTCTGGGAAAATGTTCGTCTCCAGACCAAGTTTGGATCCAGCCATATCTGGCAAAAGTATTATAACCCTATCACACGCATACTCCAGAGAAATCTTAGAAAGCTTAATGGAAGTTCAGCTCATATGTTGAGGCTGTTACATGAAAAGCATCAGGAAAAGCATAAACTGTTCCTATTTCAAAATTGTACAGGGAAATAGTATATGGTATAACTTCACAGGACTGTCATGAGTAACTCAAATATTCCTAACTTAACAAACATAATTCAAAAGAAGAAATTTTCTCTTTTGGGTTAATATCAAAGTAATAGTTTTCACCCCTGAGCTGTGCAACAGAAAGCTGACTTCCTTTTTGGTGAGCAAGACATAGTACTGAATCTTGCCACGAGCATGCAAGCACAATAATCTGTTTTGTGCATTACACAAAGGAAGAACTACACTCAATCTTCTGAACTTTTTGACAGCAAGAGTGCAAATTTGAAACAATGCTTGTCCCAACAGAAAAAAACTTTTTGTATCAATTCCTTTCCTATTACACCAAAGAAAAAAAGCTTTTGTTTGTTTGTTTGTTTGTCTTGTGTGAGGTTTTTGGTGGTGGTGGTGGTGGTTGGGTCTTTTGGTTTTTTGCTTCCTTAAATATATCCGTACCCTCTGTTTATTTAAAAGTCGATTTAGCTTAGTAAATTGAGGCAATTCTTCATGATGTAACAGTTTTTTTAAAATATCAAATTTGTAATCAGTTTAGTGTATTGTTCTACCAGGACTGCTTTCACTGCAGGGGAATAAAAGCAATTAGAAAGCCACTGGGCCACATTCACCTCAGCTAAAATCAACATATGACTACCTTTCCGTGTTCCCTACATGGCAAGGCAGCCCTGCTGAAGAGCGGGAGCAGAGCTGCCAGGAGAGCCCTGCCCAGAGCATCCCCCGAGGCGCGGGGAGCGCCTGGTCCCGGCCGAGCCCGGGCTGGGCGGGCGCTGGCCCGGCAGGGCTGGCTCTGCCTCCCGCCCCGGCTGCCGGGAGACTGCGAGGTGACATGGTCAGCCTGACGAAGTACACAAAAGCTTTTGGCACTGCATATCTGCAATATCATGGACAGTCAAGGAGGCGCCTGTTATAAAAATACACAGTGAAACACAACTGGAGGACTGCTCTTTCTCAAAGGCTAACGTAATGCATTCCTTCTGTTTAGGCTCATTTTCCAGCCTTTCACATTCTTTGTGAACAAGAGTTATAAAACAAGCCTGATGCAGTCCAATTATTTTTACTTTGAAGGCCATTAATCAAGATTGACTAAGAAAATGAAGACAGCTAAGCAAAATTTCATATGTGACTAGAGTGAGATTAAAATAAAACCAGATGGGGATGGACAGAGACGTTAAGCTGCTTTCTCTCCCCCTTCCCTCCCCTCTTTTTTACTTTTTTTGACTCATGTAATAAATGTCTTTTACAAATTACAGCACTCTTATTTTCTTACAGTAAATCAAATTGGGTCATAATGTACAAGTGGTCTCATTGCTGAAATGTCAAAAATAGAACCCGCCTTGTTCTTCCAAAGCAATTCCTCAAATCTAAACCAGCAGTGTGGCCTGACAGTCTATAAACCATCTACCTGGATGCAGATCTCTTTTAAGGTAACTGTCTGTAGCTGATAGAAGTATTTCACAAGCATCCAACATGAGCCATACGCAGAGATCTATAGCATGCAGTCATTTGCAGGGGTCTGAATCAGAAGGTCTTATATACATTGCATTTCTACAGTTTTCAGGGAGTTTATGGAACCAGGACTTTTTTTCCTAAAGATTAAACAACTTCAGTAATGCCGACCAGTAGGCCTATAAAAATTCTGAAAAAGCTTGCATTATTTTCACAAAACCTCTTTTTAATTGATTAGATGAAAGCCAGTGTACACACTGAGATGCTTCTATAGAGATTTCAGCACACAGCAAGGAAAACACAAATCATAAGGACAGGTAAAGATCCAGAATGATGGTCACATACCATGAAGATTTTCTTTTTATAAAGTGTCTACTACAAATTATCTTAGGAAAGAAGATGAAACAGTCATTTACATATTATTGTCTTTAT
This sequence comes from Hylia prasina, assembly GCA_013397195.1. Lineage (NCBI taxonomy): Eukaryota > Metazoa > Chordata > Aves > Passeriformes > Sylviidae > Hylia > Hylia prasina. Next base: position 1,234,130 of record VYXD01002484.1, read on the forward strand.
ATGAAAAAAATATTGGATGAAAAGAAGGGAAAATTTTTGGAAGTATTTTTAGATTTACAATTTAAAATAAGCCCTGCTTTGGAATCAGATTTTGAACATATATGTACTGGTAAGTAAGGTCACTTACAGCAGTCCTGACCTATCCAGAAGCATATTTCACTAAATAGAACTATCTCACTGCTGAGGGAAAAAAAAAAACAAAACAGTCAATCCACCAAAAAAAAAATCCAAATAAGCAGTTAATCACAATCTCATATGGGGGTGTCAGAGACATCCTAATTTTGCAGACAAGTTAGCTGCTACAGTCCAACAGAGAGGCTACATCCCCAAATACTACTGTGCTTGAAATGTTAAATGGGTCATAAATTGGCCCCTATCCCTATGAGAACATCTTAAGAAGGGAAGATCATGAACATGTAATTTGAAATTTTCTAAGTTCTATGAGTGAATATTTCTTTCCCATACTCTTTCATGCATCACCTGTCCTAATGAATAGCTTTCTTCTACCCATTCACTATAATGTTGCAGAAATAAGCCTGGAAGGCATCTCAAGGGATCATTTAGGCCATCTCGTCCACCAAGGCAGGATCAGCTGTTCCTAAATTATTCTTGACAGACATTTGTCCAACCTGTTTATCAGCCCTCATACAGTGAAGTCTGTACAGGCTCCCTAGCCAATCAATTTTGATACTATCACAGAAAACATTTCCTCGTGTCTATCCTTAATCTCTTTTCCTGAAAATTAAGCCCACTACTTCTTTTGGACATTCACAACAGTTTATTACTTTCCTCTTTGCAGCTACCTTTTAAACATTTGAAGACTTATCATATATCCCTTCAGTTTGCCACTTTCTAGACTAAACAACCGCACTGCCTTGAGTCTTTCCTCACAGATCATGTTTTCCAGACCCTTGATCCCTCATGCTCGTCTCCTTGGACTCTTTCCAACTGATTCACATCTTTCCTGAAATGCAGTGCCCCAAACTGGACCCAGTGCTCCAGATGAGGTGAGAATGCAGAAGGACTATTTCATGTTTCTTACATATGCCAACATTGTTTATACAACCCAGTATGATGTTTGGGGTTTGGTAACAGCCTGACCTCCCTCACTCATGTTCCTTTTGTGTTTGCTCTGGCCCCCAGCTCCTTCACTGAAGAAAAACTAATCATCCATTCCACCCCCTTGCAGCCCTCATTGAAGCCCAAGCACACTGCCTGCTCTTCCCTGCATTGCACCCTCTCTGCTTTAGTCCATTGCCCCAGGTTTAAAGATCATTTTCATCCTCCAAAGCCTTTGCAGCCCATCCTGACTTGGTATCATGTGCAGTCTACTATCTAGGTTCTTAATTAAACTAAATGATGGAACTGGGCCCAAGAAAAAGCCTGAAGAATCCGCCCTTGTGGTCGGATAGTGAACTGGCAGTAACTACTTTTTGTGTACAGTTTCCCACACAGTTACATTCTAACAATGTATCCTTATTTTTAAGGATATTTACTTTTATTGAACATCATGTGATACAGTGTCAAAAATCTTGATGACGTCAAGATGCATGACACCTACTTTCTTTGTTTTATCCAGATGTCTTATTAACCTTAATTCCTTCTTTGGTGTTATCTGGCATGTTTTGTTTCCTTCCACTTGGTAATTTATTGCTCTGCTATCTTGCAAACAGGCATCTCACTAAATGTTTGCATTTTTTCTGCACAGGAAATGTGTTTTACTGACTTTTAGTTCTGTTTGTCCACCTTTCTTTAAGTGAAAATTATTTTTTGTACACTGTTTTTGTTTTTATTTTTCCCTTAAAAAATAATGAAATTTACATTTCTAGGAGTAGCAGAATATTTTAAAGCAATAACCTACTCCATATAGTCTTGAAGACAATATTCTCTGTGTTATATCTTTCCATTCTTCCTTGGGTCTCCTGTCACAATTTATTTGTTTATATCTTTCCTCACAGTACGTGCTCCATCCCAGCCTATTTTCTCCTTCAGTTCTTTCTTGCTGTCCCTTTTCTGATTGATAAATGGAAAAGTAGTTCAACAACATTCAAGTGCAATTTAAGCTTTTGAACCCAAGGTATTTGAGGTGCTTTAGTATAAAGGTTAATTCACCTAATTCCTGATTTTCACATTCAAATATCCTTATGAACTGTGTGATCTACTGATCACACGGTTGTCTCTGAGGGGAAAGCTGCTTAGGAGCATAAAAAAGCCATGCACTCTGCCTTGTCTTTTCTCAGATCAAAGAGATTTGAGTGGTACTTTAGTAGCTTTCAAGAGATGTTACTAGTGGAAAAATTCAGTAGCTGTCTTCCTGGATGCTTGTTTATCTCTCTCACATTCCTCTTCCTTAATTTAGCTAAACATATACCTAGGTCAACCTTCCATTGTCTATTGCCCTTGATAATGCCTTTACTCGCCTCATTTCCCATGTCTCACTTGCTGAGGAATAAAAATGCAGATGTATTATTACTATAGTGTACAGAGAGGGATGAAAGAAAAAACCAGAGCCCTGTTTTGACCTCTGCAAAGCCGTACTCTTTTGGAAGGGTGGTTTTGTGGCACTGGATTTTAGATGGCCTCCACCCTGATAAAACAAAGCAAGCAAAATGAAATTTTGAAATTATAAGGCAAACAATAACTTAAACTTTCCCATTTGCTTGAAGGTGCTATGAAGTAATGCTATTCCTCTGAGCCTGTGACTGTGTATTTCATTGTATCCATTTTTTATAGGGCTTCTTTCTGTGAGTCTGAGACTTTGCTGAAACAACAGCCGTGGAAGATGTGTGAATCAGCTGCAAAGAAAGCACGCACCCTGCCAGGGCTCTGCTTAGCTCACCTCGCAGCACAAGCAGAAGCCAAGAGCTGATTCTCCAGCTATGCCAGTTACTCACCACCTTCCCCATCTCTGCTCTCACATCTGTCCTTCCAGCTCTCTCTGCTGCTTTCAGACACAAACTACCTTTTTTTTTTTTCCTCCTAAGTGCCTTAATAAATAAAGCAGCAAATACAACCTCTCACTAAGGGAAAGTGTTTATCTATTTTTGTAAATAACAGCTGTGCGGAATTGGTGAATGTTCATTTCAACATATTCTTACGGAAAGCTGCAAGTGTTCATATAAAAAATCCCAAAACAACTCTACCTTTATTAACCTGGTCTACTTGTTATGCTGGTCTGCTATGGGCTGTCTTTGAAGTTAATGGAAATCCAGTAGATCCCTTCTATCTCCAGTTCTGTGGAACTGGCTCACCAGCAGAATAGAGCAAGCATCACTGGAACACTGCTGTAGTACCTCACTGCTTTTGGGACATCAAAGTGGGAAAAACTTCATTCTCCAGTTGAGTATGTTCAGCTTCAGCCGAGATACTTCAGGATTCAGCTATCACATAACTTTCAAGACTGGAGAAAGATTAATCCATTTACTTACATTCTTCACAAAAGTTCAGCATCTCTCCCCTGTTTCACCTGACCTTAGGTTATCAGAGCACTACACAGGAGGTGCATTGCCATGCTCTGCTGAAAACATTGGTGGTCTGAGACTTTCCAGGTGCCTTACAGAACGCAGCCTGTTCCCTAGACAGCAACACCTGCTTGTGAACTGCTTCCCTGCTCAGGTGTTTTCTTTGTCACATGTACCATTAATGATCTGCAGATGGGCTGAACTGCTGGCTAGTTCATCATGGCAAGGCTTGACTCAGGGAGGAAAGACTTAATCCAGATGGGATTTAGCCTGTAGTGTGTTGCACAGGCTGTCCATGTGAAATTATTGCCCACTAGCATAGAGTGAAAAAACATTTTCCATGGTGTGTGGTGAGACACATTGACACTGCAACACACTGGTAAGCAACTAAGAAAATAAATAGTCTGTATTTGCTAGTATTCACTGACAATTTATGACAGAACAGACAGAGCCTCACGATCCTGCTCTTTTGTATGGTCAAGACTAAAGATATTCTCTGGCCTACTCACCAGACACATTTTATTGCCCAAGCAGTGCAACTCAGTGAAGTGTTTCAGCCAATGTTAATGAAGTGGAATTTATGGCAAAGGTTGAAAGACAGAATAACAAAGCAGGTAATTTGCTCTAAGAAGTGTGGGGTTTGTGGTCTGTTTCCATTCCCAGAGGTAAGGTGAGGAAGGAAAACCTAATGGGTCTAATACATAAGAGTCTCAAGGCTTGAGCTTGATTCAAAGTGGTGCTTTGAACTTCTCAAGCAAGCCACGTATTTGTGCCTCATCTCAGCGAGCAGCAGTACGTTAAGATCACACATGGTGGCAATGAGCAGTGTGGAAAATCCTGACATAGAAAAACACCTCAAGAGGAAGCTGTGAAGTTATTTCCTGGTAGTTTGGGGCTGGATGGAACAGAAGCCTGTATTTCATCTCAAGTGCTTGCATCAGACTGTTGTGGGAGCTTTTCAAAGACCCTCTGTTGAGTCCAAGTTACAACTTCTTTAGGACACTCAGGAAGCCAGGAAAACTTTCAAACTATGAGTTACTCTTAGCTCCTATATAGAGGCTAAAATATTAATACAGTGTTTCAACAGCATCCAGGCATGTCTACTTGGAGAAAAATCTGCCTTCAAACTTGTCTTGCTGTGTTTCTCACCAGCCTTCCACCGCACATCCTCTCTGGGAAAGCCCCCTACTTTACAAAGAACTGGGCTTTGCTGCCTGTGGTCTCACCTGTTCCAAAAGACCACATCATAACTATGTCTTAACCCATGCTTCCAGGGTTTCTTGCTAGCAGAGAAGGAAAGCTGGACTGTGTGGTTTCCTAGGGTGACACTTCTAGTAGCCAGGCAGAGTTATCATCCATTTCCAGTCAGGAATCCACTCAGCAGCTCATTCAGCACATGATATGATAACATCACACTATTTTGATATAGTCATACTACAGTTTTTAAAACCCTTCTAAGAAGTATATTTAAATGACATTTTATCTGGTACTGTTTAAGGCTACCTCAAACCTTCAACGACACCTTCAGGCAATAGCTGTGCTCCTGAGGCAGATTTTGATGGCCACCCATACAGAACAGTCATCTCTATTTGCTCCAGAATAGTAATAGTAAATGAAGAATGGTTTCTGGAGCCCTTCTAGTTCTGAAATCTAGTTCTTGACTCTTTGTATTGTGTCAAACATGTATTTGCTGAACTTAGTGCCTTATTTCTTCCATCACCAGTTACTGACACCATTGTTTATGATTATGGCTATTATATTTATCAGCTCTGTCAATGAAGAGATGCATTTGACTCCTCAGTGCAGTGAAGACCTTGTTGCAAAGAAAAATGAGTTTTTTTTTCTTCAATCACTACCTGTTTGGATAAACTCTGAAGGAATTTATTATGTTCTCTTCTGGATGGGTGAATTCACATAAAGAAAGAGAAAAAAGAAATATTATCTCTTGTAGGGAGGTAATGCTTCACTTCAGGATAGGAGATAAAAAGGATTATGGAGTTTTAGAAATAATTTCTTTCTTCCCTCCTGGGCTACCCTTGTTTTGCCTGTGGTATAATTCCTAGAATATTTAGGCTGCATGCAGTGTTGAAGTGTAATTTTCTGTCATTACAGTCACACAAAGTAATATATGCATATGCAGGTCTAGTTAGGAAGGGTACTGTCAGAGCCTTATCTGGCTACTTTAAATGCTTTTGCCATATGATCTCTCATACTAAACAAATCATACAGAAATCTTTTTCATGCTGTAAAAGAAAATGACCCACCCCACACTAAATTCAATATTTTCAGTAAATGGGCATAATAGTGAACTCTCCAGAGCATGCAGCTCATTTCCAGTGTCTTTGTGCACACACAGTTCAGTTGTTGTTCAAATATCTCTGACTTATAGCATGAACCTACAGCAAAGAAGGCACTCCAAAGCAGACTTAGTTGTCTGACACTTTTTTCTCAAATCTTACTGTTTTACTGAAGGCTTTCTCTCTCTCTAACCAATATACATGAAAACCAATATACATGAAAGGAGGGCATGTCGATGCTCTCATGTATATTGGTTAGTTTAGGGTTTTTTTCCACATACAACTAAATTACAAAAATTGCTTATTTGAAAGCCAAATATCTGCAGAAGTGACAATTTGAAGAGTTTCATACAGTTTGTGGCTGGCATGAGCACATTTTGCCTACCACTGTACTTGAGGCATGCCAACTTCTCTAACTAAAAGCACAGAAACAAATGGGGGGGTTTAAAATCCAATGGCCAGTGGTTCTGCAGCCTGAACCATACAGTCAAATGTTGGTTACAGCTCCACTGACAGGGAGGAAACCTCAGAACATATCTGTAGCAAGGTGTGAATTCGTGCCTCTGGTCTAGGGTACAGTAGTTAAGGCAGTTCACTAACACCTCATACACACTGTAAGAATATAAATTAGTATTTTCAGTCTGAGGAAACAACACTTTTGAATTAGGTTTACTTCTTGATCATCGCCACCCTAAGAGAACTTTTGCTCCACTGGACTGTTTTGGAGCAAGAAATTGACCTCTGAGATTAAAGTGAGAAAGTGAACTGCATATGAATATATCAAAAGAACAAGGAAAAGAGCAAGCATCTGGAAAAAATCAAGTTCACTCCTGCTTAGATTATTCCAAAACAAGATTCTTAAAAGTTTTATTGGGCACCTGAGAAATGTCTCACAGTCAGGTTTTTCACCTGGTGGAAAATGTTGGAGGTGCCAGTTCCATAACAGCCATCAAATCTATCACACCTACTTATTTTCTTGTTCTGTAGGCAAGTAGTGGACTGATATTTCTGGAGGCCTCTCATATTTGCTACAAGTTTCATTTGTGTTCTCTGCTTTGTGGCCCCACATTTTCATGAGGACCTATTTTGTCTCTGCAGTACTGACACTAGCAAAATTGTGAGGCAAATTATAGACCATTCAGGTACCTGAGCAGATCAGGCATCCATGTTCTATCTCTGCGCTTCAGCAGGATTTCAAATACTGGAGAGCTCAGTGACATACACTGACTGCCTAAGAATTTCTAGGCAGAGATGTAGTTGCCAAAATTTTAAAATACTGTGCTTGAGAAACTACTGTGATGTGAGTTGCTAGAAGCCACTTTATTTCTGTCAGATCTCTAGAGATTGAGTCTGTTTGCCTTAGCTTAGAACGTTGAACTCCCCCAATCCACTCCCCTCGCATCCCCCAGCCCCCTGTCCCCACTTCTTGGGCAGAAAAATTGGTGCCTAAGTGCTCATCAACCTTAGCAGTTTAATAGGATCCTCATTCCCTTTAGCACACAGTGTCCTTGACCAAAGACATCTTCACAGGTACCAGACCCTGGCTTGCATAGTTGGTCTCCTCTCTTCATGCTAGTTTCAAGGTGTTTTGGTTTTACAATTCAGCTGAGGCACTTGAAGGCAGACATAAAGAACAATTTTAAGACAAGCATTCTGGCTTGGCAGCTTCTATTCCCACTGAAGCAAAAGTGAATTTTACAGGTTTTACTGAAGACATAGCTACACCAAGAACAAATATGTCCAAGCACCTCACTCCAGCTGTCTTGTCTTGTAGGTGAATGTTTTTCCCTTTAAAGAATATGCTTAAGGGGACTAAACATATATGTAGAGGGATTATCTCCTGTGACATCTGTGACATCTAAGATGAATGAATAGTGGGTACTTAAATAGAAATTCAAGAAAGCATTGAATGAGTCAGAGCAATTAATTCAAGGTCTGCCAGACCAGTTAGCCTATGACCCCTTAAACACTCAAAGAGAGGTAGACACAACATTTGAGTTAAATAATCATAATGGCAGTCTTCCTACTTCCATTGATTCTAGAGGGAGCCAGACTCTGTTAGTCTAGGGAAGAAATCTAAATCAATCATTGTCCTCTAGAACAGAGACACTGATGTATGCAATCCCAAAAGCTTCCTTCTTCAGTTTGAAAAGAATGTGGATCAAGTTCACACCTCCTTTACACTCTTGGCAGACATGCTGGGTCCCATGAGATTTTAGAGCTATAATAGAAAAGAATTTAAAAAACTGAGTCATGAAGACCACACCTGCATCTCTTTCCTTCTGCCTTCCCTCTTCCACCTTTTCCTTGCATTCTGTTTTGACATGCTTTGAATATACACACATGAAAATTGCATGGAGATTGTTCTGTTCATCTAATTAATGCTGGCATTGCAAATTAAAAAAAAAATCCTAAAAATGTAAAAATTTATGTCACACTAGGAAATTACTTTTCATTTCTTATACATTTTCATACAAGTTTTTTGTTTGTTAGTTTTTGTAGCTTGGATTTTTTTTTTTTTTTTGTCTCCAGGAGAGCATGTCCTATATACAAATTGGTACAACAAACCCAGGCTGATCCACAGGCAATCATTTAAGGGAAAATGTTTGCCTCATACATATTCAATGACAAACCAAAGTGTTCCTGTATAACAGCTACATAATATATATTTCAATAAATTATTTAAGTGTATATTTATGTAGACGATCTGAACAGCACTAAGAGCACCTTTCTGATGCCTGGATGGGTGCTCTAGTCTGGAGAAGAAAAATCTGATTTTGCTAACCAATATTCTAGTAGACCAGGGCTGCAAGTGTCATCCCTCCACACACTCTCCACAGGACAGTTAGCTTCAAAGCTACTGAAGGATTGACACTGCCCTGTGTGCTGCCAGGACACTCCTGGCAGAGCAGCCTGTATTTCCACTTCCCCTTCTCTTTGTGCCAGGGTATCTGCATCTTCCTTGCCCAGCTGCCTGCATCAACACACACTCTCATTGCATTTGGTGGTACAAAAGTGCTCCCTTCCACTCGTGTCCTCAGCTCTCCCCACTATCACTGTGGATTATTTTTCAGAGAATTGAACCATTCTGCATGTCTACACGTTCCACGGGGAGGATGGCACAGATATGATAGAGATTACAGAAGAGCTATCCAAACTGAGTGCAGGATGTTGCAGCTGACAACACTTAAATAATAATTAATAAGCCATGCATCTTTTAACTACATCCCTTCTATGATCTGTCTCTGTCTCATGTTCTTCTGACATCAGATGAATAAGACAGGCTTTATGATTTAACTTTGCTTTTTCAACTTTTTTTTTAACATACAAATCCATGACACAGATTTTGCTTCTTTCTGCCAGTCCCTTCTCCATTATTCAACATTAGTTAGAGAGATAAGACTTGTTAACTTAAATGTGTGCAAAGTAGAATATTTAGATTGATGTATAGAGATGTTCATAAAAGTATGCACAAGGCCTTGACAGAATCATGCAACCTGTTTTCTCCAGGCAGTTAAAATATTTTCCAATTTAGCCAATGACTAGACTTATCCCTTATTTTATTCATGAAAACAGTGTCAAAATGCGAAATAAGGGCATTCTGTTTCCTCCCCTAATTTGAAATATCATCTTGAATTGGAAATGAAACAGTTTTTAAAAAACCTTACATGCCTCAAACTCATGATTTTTTTTATGCCGAGACATTTAATTCCCTCCCCTCTTTCAAACTGTGATTTTTTAGACAAGTGAGGTTTTTTTCCAAGTGCCCTCAACTCCCATGAAATAGTTCCAAGGCATCCTCTCCAGTTATGTCAATCAGTTTCAGGCAGTCTGCAAAGAGACATGACATTTCATAACAATGACATACCAGCCTGGGAAATGAGTGGTGGGAAATAAGTGGTTCGCTTAAAATAATCTCATTCATCGACACAAATTCATATATATCTATATATACATATATCTATATAACATATTATCTTTCTTAACCTAGTTAAATGCAAAAATATTAAAAAGTGAATTAAATATTGAAAGGCTTGCTACCTGAAAAGATTCAGGTTTCACAAGTAATGAGTAGGAAGGAAAAAATGTCTGATTTCTCTGCTGCTCATGGGTATTTTGATTGAATTTAACACATCTCAAGCTGCCAAAAGCCAATGCTACTCATATGAAGCAGTACTGCTTCTCCAATTAAAAAGTGGAAGCACAGCTGCTTCCAGGCAAGTGGAAAGGAAAGTTGGATTGAGTGGCAGTAAAAGAAGAGGAGAAAAAATAAATACATGTGCTAATTTCTTTGTAAGAAGTTTATTATTTGGTTTTTTTTTTGCAAACAGTTGGCTGCTGTGGTCGTAAGAAGCCAGGACACAGGTGGAATGGTTGTTATTGTTTGTTACCAAAGGAAACACAGGAACAGGAACTCCTTCCCTGACCACACCTTGTTTTCTATTCAACTTTTTTACCAGCCTTGTTCCCTCTCTCTTTTCCTTTCCTGCTGGGGAAAAAATTGCATATATCAGAACCTTGTAGTTCATTTCTCAAAAATGAAAATATTAACAGAAATTTCTTTTTGAAATACCTCAGGAGTATGATCTGTATATATGGTGTGCATTCTTCCATGGTGTTTGATCAAATACAGATAGTTTAAAAGGTTAGAATCCAATCCAGCTGGAGTACTGGTGTTTTCTCATCCTTCCTATTGAACTGATAGGCAGATTATGTTTAATACTAGATCATCTCTCAATATTATGCTGCATATTTTACACAACAAGAGCTGTGGAAAGCAGTAAAACTGTCTTCCATCACGGGACAGTGCACATACATGCCTAACATCCAATATCCGCCACATGCAAATATTATTGTTACAACATTAATTAGCATATCAATTAAAAACATAGAAAGTAATCAGCCATCACAGTCATGTCCATTTTTCTTCAGACCTGTGGCTTAACACAACACAAATAATTAATTAAATAAATACTGCAGCCTAAAAAGCAAACAATTAAAGGCAAAAAAGTAAGACATTCTCAGATTCTAGGATATGTTCAACTTTGGAAAGCACAAATTGCTTCGAACTTTTCTGAATATCTAGAAATGATTATTGGGTCAGATTCTAGATCAGACAGCACACCTTTTGGAAGTATTTGGAAAACAGATATAAGTTTGAGAGTGCATCTTAAGAGCTGAGAAATCCTCAGGTAACTGTGAGATACCAAATCACTACATATTAACTAAGCCAAGTTAGACATGTGCTTTCATTCTTCACCAAATGTGAAACAGTTTGAAGAGGCTTAAAATAATCCCTGTAACTTTGCACTCCTTGTGGCCTGTGTACACACAGTCTATTCACATACAGTTTATTCATCTCTCCTGACCTATGGGTACTTGTGCTGTGATACCAACTCTGTTTTCCAAAGCTGATTTTTAAACTATGCATATAAATAAGAAAATAGACCAAAGAACATGATCTATACTAATAGATAATTTCTGGTAATGAAGATGGATCAAATATTGTCCCACCCTACATGGGTTCAAGGTCCAAGAAAGGAGGCAATATATGTACTTCCCCTAAGTGAGCTGTCAGATGGAGTGAACTTTCAAAACTGCTTAAATCACACAGGAACTTACACTGCATTTTAAAAATATGATATTACTGTCCAAGAGACAGGGTTTTCTAAGGCAATCTGGCATTTAACATTGCAGGTAGATGTCGAGTGGGATTTTCAGAAATGCCCAAACACCACTTAAATCAATGGGACTGAAGTCAGTCCCACTGAAATCAATACTCAGTCAATACTCAAACGTTATTTTGAAGTGACAAGCAACCTTTTCAATGGCTAAATGCAATAGCGTTGAACCCTGTGCCAAGTCTCTTATGCCAATGGTTGTTAAAGAAAATAATACAGACTATTTAAAAAGTTCACTGCTCTCTGCCTTTCAGATGTACTTGGAATATTCTGCTTGCATGCACTGAGAATAAAGTATTGGACATCTTAGTGCCAGGCATATGGCTAAAGCAAATCATACTGCTACCATGTCAAATAGTAATTCTTAATAAATTATTTGTTATTTAAGCTAAAACCTAGACCAAATAACAACACAGGTCTCTTATCTGGAGGAGTAAAATGGCAACTGAAGCTCTGTGGAGCTTTGCTATAAGGAAGATCAACAACAAAAGGTTTCTGCATAAGGCCTTATAAGGTCAAAAGAGTGAAAATGTCATTGATATTGTCATTCTCTTTGTTAATTAGATACATATCACCATAAAACCCCCCTTCATTTTAAGAAACAAACAACAGCACACCAAGCAAAAAACCTCTAGTAGTATTTCTGGGTTTACTTTAATTCTATTTCTGTTTTGAAAATCAGATGAAAAAAGCAAGAACAGGTTGACTGTACTGAACAAATTTATTGATAAGTAATATACTCACCATAAGAAGAGACTGGAATTATTTCTAGCTTCTAATTTAAATGTCATTCTGAAAAAGAATATGATAAAAAAATAAAATTAATTGAAATTCAAACACACGCTCCCCCAACTTTATGGGTTTGGCTAGTATTTTGAAATAACTAGATTTTTCACCTCCCTTGATATATGGAAACATTATTTTATTAGCAATAGGTTTTATGGATATAATTATTTTTGTTTGCTGAAATGCCTAAGGCTTTCTTTGATTTGATCTAAACCAAAGTTCTGAGCCTAAATTTTCAAAACTATTATCAAAGTAAAAAAAAAAAAAAGCTTGAAACTCCAACATATTATTTCTTATCCCTAGCTAGTAATTCATAGGTAAGGGCCAATTTTTCAAAAGCTTTTGTACACTATGAAAATCATTGTTCACAGATTTGAAGGCTTCATTCTTAAGGCATCACGTAGAAATGCTGACTTGAAAATACCTTGTCTAAAGCAAACTCTTACAAGTAAATTTTTCTAAAGTGCCATGGTGGAGTGACGCCTAAACTTCTGAACAGCAGGTCCTACACATTCAGTTTATGGACAGTCACTTTCAGATAAAGAATTTTTACCAACTTGAAAGCTGACTTTTGCAGATATATATTGTGTATGTCTTGAACTGTCAACAGGACTTGCTAGAATCCTGACAGAGCCAAATGCAAACCTGGCTTAAGACCCACTCTTAGGAAATAAAAAGATTTGCTGGTGAAGCTCCTTCTCCTTAGAGATCCTTCCGGTACAGATGCGATGCTTATCGACAGGAATGCCTCACCCATTCCTTGGATGAAACAAACTCTGCTGGCAGGAGGATTTGATGTTTCAACTAAGAGTATGCTAGGGAATCTGTCCTAGTAAAAGTGTCATAAAAAATAAATTACACTACTGGCTCACACAACTGTATTAACAAAAGTTGTTAAGAGAAGATCTGGCTTGTGCAGAGCAAAGGATCATTTGGGCAGGGGCAGGAGAAGGTTTTGAGATAACTTCAGGTGAAACTAAGCAGACTCCAATAGTTGTGACCTGGTGCTAGGCAGAGCTGCGTGTTTTTTCTCTGTGAAGCAGGGAGAACTAAGCTTCAATGCAACTTCATTAGTGCTGGGATTACTATCTGACCTTGCTCACCAATCTGAAAGCAGACTCAGACCCTCACTGTTCATCATTACAGGCAAGGTGTTACCAGATTTAAATAGGTACCCTCAAAGGAAAAGGAGATCAGTACATCAAAGCATTATCTCTAGTTTATTTAATGTGGAATGGCCAAATGGCAAGCCTTTTTCATGTTTGAGGCTAGAACTGTAAGCAATTATATCTGTACCACTGTAACTGATACAGCCAAGCCTGTATCCTTACCAGGATGTCTTTCATCCTGTTTAGTTTATATAGCATTATCACCCCTAGGAGCTCACATTGCTTTCACAGTTTTCTAATGTTTTATAGACATATTTGGTCTCTAGGGATGAAATGAGGTACAGAAAAATAAAAGTCAGTCAGTCCCATCTAGATGGGTATCTGCCTTTATCTGCTGCTTTAGCACTACTGTGAAATACAAGCTATTTTACAGCTTAAGAAAATATCTGTATCAAAGCAACACAACAGTAAAGCAGAAAAAATACTGTATAATTCCAAATTTCTGCTACCAGACCTGAGAAGGATACACTAAAACAGAGCTAAAGAGAACACAAGTAAAGATCTTTTCTGTGGCGTCTGATTGTGGATTTATTGTTGTCCCATGGCTTGGGAGGCCTGCAGAAAGCTAGTATTATTCAATCTCCATTCAAGCTAGCTCTGCAACCAAATCTAAGCACTTCCCTTCGTTTCCCTTAGCACCTGAAATGTTATTAGCTTTCACTAAAAACCTCTTCAGGGGCAGCTGTAGTGCCTCCTTCCCCGCCCCTGCATCCCTCCTGCAGTGTGAAACAGCCTCTCCTTACAGAGACGCTCTGCCCTTCAGGGACCATCCTCCCTGTGAGGAAGGCTAAATACTTTGCAGGAGTACTTCAAGGGAGTTTAGCAAACCAGGCTTGTGGCACCCATGGTAGAGTGGCACAGCCAGGGAAGGGCACTCAGAGAGCAAGGAATTCTGGACACTGGCGAAGAGCTCTGTTTTCCCACATAGCTTTAAATAGCATTTCAGGCATGACCAAAGCTGTCTAGCATCCAAACAATACCTTCTGGAGTAGCTTCTCCTGTATGGAAAATGTTCAGGGGAGGAAAAGAGGGGAGAAGATGAAGTGTCTGAGTGACATATCACTACCAAATAACAGCCCAGTTTCAGCTTTTATCCAACATCCTAGAGTTTTGCCTGAGGACTTTCGGTCAAAGGCTTTGTTCTGTGAAATTGAGAAGTAATTTGTTCATGGGAGAAACAGCAACAAACAATAAATGCTGTTCAATATTTTGGGAATGTCTCCCTCTCTTTCTTCATGTGACTAGACCTGACCCCAGTGACACCACTTACAGAGACTTCATCTACCAGAGTGGCTTTGGACTGTGGATGCCTTTGGCTTTTACATACAGATGAATGTGCAAATATGTTCTTCTACTTAGGGGTGTATCATTTGTCTGTGGTAGGTTCTGCTGTTGGACAAAGGTGCTCACTGCTGTGTCCAACTTAGCCTGTGCTCAACCGAGTTTAGTGGGACATTTGATTTTCTTTCTCCTTTGCCTATCTCTCAGCAGAAGCTGTGGTTTTGGGATATGACCCAGAAGGCTGAAGGCTCCAGGTGTATCTGGAGGATTTAAACCTAACACAAACTAGGCAAATGTAAAAGCCTAGGCGCATCAGCAGAGATCTAAGGATGATTTTGTAAAGGAAGGGGTTGTGCCTTCAAGTAAAGAGATTGGAAAAAAACAACACTTTATGTTGTGGCTTGAAAAGCTTTTCAGTCTTGAAAAGACAATTATCATTAAAAAGAAGGAAAAAAGCAGGTATATACTTTTTTCAATTTAGAGGTAATGAGTGTGCTCTATAAGAAATCCTGGTGCCAGACATGTAACAATTAAAAAGTGTTCTCAAGAGCATTTCTCATAAGGGGTGTGCCTCTTACGTATTTTATATAGCAGATGGATTGGATGGGCTACCTTTTTTCCTCAGGAATTAATGACCATGTGACTTGTAACACAAGCCAGCACTTCTGCAGCACAGCTCAGCACTCTGATTTCTCCAGACAGGAGAAATTAATCTTGCTACACACTTCTACAGGGGAACACTCATCTCTCAGTCACACTGTTTTTGTGATGGTAAATGCAGTCACATCAACTTAGACTGCCTCAGAAGGCACTGGATGGGAGGTGAGAAACAGGTTATTTCAACAATGAAGAAAAGAACTAGGATTTCCCAAGCCTAAAAGCCTGTATTCTTATTCTTCTGCAATGGTTTAATACCATTAAGAGAAAAGAACTGAAAGTTCAAAACTTCTTTCTTGGGACCAAATCCTGAGACATCTAAGGCAAAGGAAGTGGCAAAATTAAATGGAATGGAGAAAAATGGATTTTTCAGGAGCCTAAGGGAGCAACATCACATGGGTGTCCACTTGAAAAACCAGTCTCTTAGGGATCACAGAACTTAATGCACAAAAATCTGTTTCTTTCTTATGAAGACTAGTTCAGTGCACAGACAACAAATTGGAAGGTGGCTCTTTTATGCTGTGTTTTACATTTGCTCTTTTTAAATTTCACTCAGGATAATAATGAATTTTAGGATAAAGTTACATCTCACCACCTAAAACAAGTCAGTGGTAGACCAGTGTTGAATGATGGTCTCCTGCCTTCTCTTGCCTTCCCTCATCTTCACTCCTTTCCCTTGCACAAGCTCTGAAATGTAGCCCTATACTGGGCTAGGTAAGTTCCCTGGCAAGTCAGCTAAGGTGACCAAAACAAGTGACAATTTTCCTGCTGGCTTCCAGTGAAAGGCTTGATGAGCATCAGACATGGCCCAAAAAAGGAAGAGCCTGACTGTGAGAGGAGCAGGCGAAAAGAAGGACCTCCTTCTTGGCAGCAGTGAGTTAAGCTTCCCCAGCTTCCCCCTCAGAGAAAGGAATGTGAAAAAGGGCAAAGTAAACAAAACAGCAGCAAGGTTTTAAAGGTGCTGGTGGAACATGCTGACAGGGGAAGACAGACCTGGCTGGGTTATGATGACCTGTTGTTTTTCACCCTGACTTGCACTTGGGTGGAAAAAGAGCTGCTGAGAGCTGCAGCCTCAGAGGCAGCTGAAGGGGGAGGGGAGGGAGAGGGGAGGAAACAGGAGGGTCTACTCTGGCAGCACTGATTCTGGATAATTTCTCACATCCTTTGATAGGGAAAATAGCCTCTCTAGGGAAATATGGAGCTTTTGATATTTGATGAAAGTTCTCATGAATATTTTGATATTTCAACCTACCAGTGACTCCTATGGACAGGAAATGTCTTATGGGAAGCAGAATAAAGCAACTTTTAGAGCAATCATCATCATATTTCAAGCACTACTAGCTAACAGGATTCTCAAGTTACTAGAAACTTTCCTCCGGCTAATATAGGGCCTATTAGTGAAGTATTATATTATTTGTCATGAATGCTTTATAGCACTGCCCATGCCTACCTACATGAACTGGAAAGCTAGAGTCAGCAGTTTGTTAGTGAGATTCATATTTAAATGCTGTTCTGTTGCTTGCAGCCCAGGACAATTTAAATAGTGTCTTGCAAAGGAAGACACACACAACCAGGCATTCAGAATCTGAGCATGGCTTGGTGAGGTACCAAAGATGGTTTGCATTGTTGCTTCTAGCACCAGCACTATGTGGAAGCACTTGCAATATTCTCCTCTGGAGTATCTTCATTCTCCATCTACTTTCCCTTTATGCTCACCTAGTGTTCTGCAACCTGGTGTGTAATGTAGTAACAGAATGGAAGGCAAGACCAATATCCAGAATATAAGTATTTATTCTTCAATCCAACCATCTCCCACTCTAAGCTTATAACTTTTATTAAGCTTGATCTTCCTCTCTCTGCACTGCTGTTTGACAAAATGCAACCATGGGTAAGTTTTTGTTGTTGTTTTGCATATTGCTTCTCAGCTTTTGCTTAGACATAACAGGTATTGCATAGCAAATATTTCACAGCAGCTCATCGCCTTCTAGTGCAACTACAAAACCAAAATACACAACACAGGAGAAAGACAAGGTTGTAAACTCTTTCAGAGCTTTCCAGAATGTTTGTAGAGTTTTAGCAGAAAAGAAAAAGCATGACTGATCAAATTATTTGAGCACTGTCACTGAGCATGATGGCACATGACTTTCAGTTGTCTTGTTATGTAGTAGAAAGGATTCAAACTGGTCTGGAAAGAAAAAACAGGAAGAGAATGTGGGAAACCAAGGCTCAGCCCGTGATCTCCTTAAAGGATTGTGGTCAGACAGGCAAGGATGTGCTACTCCAGGATTTTTTCAGGAGTGACCATTCAGAGAACACGTTTTCTGAAACAGAAGAGGGAAGAATGAAAATGTCACTTCATCAGACTGATTACACCACTCAGCTACAAGGACAACTGTGATACAATCCCTGCTCTGATTAGTGTTAAAATTGTAATGGATCTTAAGTAATTATTAAGGAATTATCATAAGGGAGTATAATTAATACCTATTATTTATAATAGGTATCATGCATGTGGATGCATTTGGGAAGATGAAATCATCAACCAGAGATAAGAATCAGATTTTTGTCCTCTAAGCGTCCAAATTAATCATCAAACCCTTTCAAATTCAGGTGTCACACCTGACTTTAATCTGTTTCTGGGGTCATTTTGTTCCATAATCTGCTGCTATACAAAGGAGAAGCTGTCTTGAGAATCACCAGGGCCTCAACATAGCCTTGTCTGACCCATCTGGGGGTGATGAAGGCACCCATTGTGTGCCCTCCACGGTGAGGATGGCAGGAGCTCACTGGGGGCTGAGTGTCTCTTGGCTGGGGCACAGAAGGCAGTGCAGGACTACCCTTGCAGGAAGTGGGATGGAGGTGTGGTGGTTTAACACCAGTAGGAATTTAACCTTCAAATAAGCCACTCCTCCCCACACCTCCCAGTAAGGAAGGGACAGAAGCAGAGGCTATGTGTTGAGATAGTTTACTGAAAGCAAAAACCAATGGAATAATAAACTCACGGTAACACCCCCAATATTAATTACAAAAGTATACAAAAAGAGAAGGCGTTTTATCCTCAAAAAGGTGTTCATCACCTGGAACAAAAACAGGATGACAGACACTCCCTGTAGGTTGCAGGCTGGCTTCCTCAGACAAAGATACAATGGTGACCATTCCTGCACACTGGCACACAGCAGTCAGGAACAAAGGCACTTTAGGGACCTCCTGTGCCCCCGGCACATGGCCATCAGGAGCAAAGGCAAGATGGAGAGGGGGCACCCACAGCTAATGTTCTGGCCCTCCCAGCCCAAAACAGCAAAAAACAATGGCAAACCCCCAAAAGCTACATCTTCCAAGCTGGGCCATGTCGCTGCTCTGCTGGGCTCAGTTTTGCACAGGTGCCTGTGCTGCAGTTTTATAGCTTCACCATGCTGGAGCTCAGTCCCACAGGTTGCTGCTCCTTTCAGCTCAGCTTGGCTGGATTTGGCTCAGCTCAGCTCCTGTGGGCTGGGCTCCCTTCAGCTGGACTGGGAGTCACTCCACCAGCCCATTCCCTGCTGGTGCTGCCATCCAACACCCATCGACTTGTCTTTTACCACTTTCCTTTCAGCAGCACATCCTCTAACTGCATTATGGAGGAAAGTGCAGGGGCAGGAGAGGGACCAGAGCCACAGGGGAAAACCCCAACTCTCTGACTGTACAGAGAGAAAAAAGCAAAATGGCACTGGCTGTGGGGGCAAGCTCCTTTTCTTCCTGAGGCCACACCCCCAGTGCTGACATGATGGTATAGGACAACACTTAGCCACGCCCACATCGCAGTAAGCTCCACCCCTTGCAGCCAGGGCGTGCCCTGCTGTGCTGGGGTGGGGACAATTGGGGTCCAGTTTAGGCACAAAACAGCAAAGCCCTTCACAGCCGAACAGAACCCACATGGGCACAAACACTCCTACAGACATCTGATCCAGTTTGTTCCCCAGCACCAGTCTGACCCATGGGACCCTCCAACAAAACCTGGAACTTCTATTTTTTTCTTTAACATATGGCCTTTTTTTTGTAGCAATTCACAATAAAAAATTGATGGTCATTTGCTTTTGATTAAACACTACAATACCAAAAAACATCGATGGAGCTCATAAAGCTCCAGTATTTCAGGGCAAATACCTTTGTCCCTTCTCAACGTTTGATTGCAACAGTCATGTGAAAGGGTTAGTGGAAATACAGCAGGCTACAGTGGTGAGGGATATTGAATTGTAGAATTGTTTTGTCTTTTCAAGCCTGATAAAACCTGTGGCTTCATTCAAAGTTTCATTTCTGACTCCCTTGCATGTGTCAAGAGCTGCTTCAGTGGACACAAGGCACTTTCCCATGAGCCAGGTGTATCCTGGCAAGTCAGCTAAGGTGACCAAAACAAGTGACAATTTTCCTGCTGGCTTCCAGTGAAAGGCTTGATGAGCATCAGACATGGCCCAAAAAAGGAAGAGCCTGACTGTGAGAGGAGCAGGCGAAAAGAAGGACCTCCTTCTTGGCAGCAGTGAGTTAAGCTTCCCCAGCTTCCCCCTCAGAGAAAGGAATGTGAAAAAGGGCAAAGTAAACAAAACAGCAGCAAGGTTTTAAAGGTGCTGGTGGAACATGAGTTCACAGCCGAACAGAACCCACAGGAGTTCTCTGAGAAGTACCAAAGGGTGATTCCATTTCAGCAAGAAGTTTCAGCTCAAAAAGAAAAAGGTTTTTTTTTTTCAGTTTGGTCCCTTTTCCTGATTCAGGTTTAATTTTATCCTTATATTTGTCACAAACCCACAAGAAATCCACCTCTTTCTGAGAGCAGCAAAGAGTGCTTAGTTTTCCATCTAAATTTTGATAACACAATTGCAGAAGTATCACAAATGACCAGCTCCATTTTCACATGGTTATGAATCAAGCATTTCTTTTCAAATAGCATGGAAACAGACAATCAATCTGGACATATTAAGGGGTAAATCTTATTTATACAAAAATTACCTCTTTTCTCCGTGTCCTGCTGCTGGCAGACTGAAAGATTAAAAAAAAAAAAATGACATATCTAAAAAAGCCAAGTTGTTTTAAAGCTTGAGAATTATTATTTTTTCATGTGTCCCAAGTGCCTGGATTGAGCAGAGGTTTAGATTTTGCCTCAGAACTGTTGTAAAAAGTTAATTTTAGTGAACTGCTATATTCATGAACAAAGAGACTTTTTACACTCTGACGTGGGTCATTAATTGGACATCTCATTCATCACAGACCCCTACCAGAGAAAACAAAGAACAAGAACAAAAACAGGACCCTGGCTTTGTCAAAAAAAAAAAA